>MJUT01034350.1:438742-467775 GCA_002080005.1 Gigantidas platifrons
CTCTGGATTGTGTTTTTTGTTGTTGTCTTTCTGCTGTGTCTTGTGCCCAATGTTGTCTGTGTCTCTGGATTGTGTTTTTGTTGTTGTCTGTCTTCTGTGTCTTGTGCCCAATGTCGTCTGTGTCTCTGGATTGTGTTTTTTGTTGTTGTCTTTCTCCTCTGTCTTGTGCCCAATGTTGTCTGTGTCTCTGGATTGTGCTTTTTGTTGTTGTCTTTCTTCTGTGTATTGTGCCCAATGTTGTCTGTGTCTGGATTGTGTTTTTTGTTGTTGTCTTTCTTCTGTGTATTGTGTCCAATGTTGTCTGTGTCTCTGGATTGTGTTTTTTGTTGTTGTCTTTCTTCAGTGTATTGTGTCCAATGTTGTCTGTGTCTCTGAATTGTTTTTTGTTGTTGTCTTTCTTCTGTGTCTTGTGCCCAATGGTGGATGTTTCTCTGGATTGTGATTTTTGTTGTTGTCTTTCTTCTGTGTCTTGTGCTCAATGTTGTCTGTGTCTCTGGATTGTGTTTTTTGTTGTTGTCTTTCTTCTGTGTCTTGTGCTCAATGTTATCTGTGTCTCTGGATTGTTTTTTGTTGTTGTCTTTCTTCTGTGTCTTGTGCCCAATGGTGTATGTTTCTCTGGATTGTGATTTTTGTTGTTGTCTTTCTTCTGTTTCTTGTGCTCAATGTTGTCTGTGTCTCTGGATTGTGTTTTTTGTTGTTGTCTTTCTTCTGTGTCTTGTGCTCAATGTTATCTGTGTCTATGGATTGTGTTTTTTTTTGTTGTCTTTCTTCTGTGTATTGTGCCCAATGTTGTCTGTGTCTCTGGATTGTGTTTTTTGTTGTTGTCTTTCTTCTGTGTATTGTGCCCAATGTTGTCTGTGTCTCTGGATTGTGTTTTTGTTGTTGTCTTTCTTCTGTGTATTGTGCCCAATGTTGTCCTTGTCTGGATTGTGTTTTTTGTTGTTGTCTTTCTTCTGTGTCTTGTGCCCAATGGTGTATGTGTCTCTGGATTGTGTTTTTTGTTGTTGTCTTTCTTCTGTGACTTGTGCTCAATGTTGTCTGTGTCTCTGGATTGTATTTTTGTTGTTGTCTTTCTTCTGTGTCATGTGCCCAATGTTGTCTGTGTCTCTGGATTGTGTTTTTTGTTGTTGTCTTTCTTCTGTGTCTTGTCAATGGTGTATGTGTCTCTGGATTGTGTTTTTTTGGTGTTGTCTTTCTTCTGTGTCTTGTGCCCAATGTTGTCTGTGTCTCTGGATTGTGTTTTTGTTGTTGTCTTTCTTCTTTGTCTTGTGACCAATGGTGTCTGTGTCTCTGGATTGTGTTTTTTGTTGTTGTCTTTCTTCTGTGTNTTGTGCCCAATGTTGTCTGTGTCTCTGGATTGTGTTTTTTGTTGTTGTCTTTCTTCTGTGTCATGTGCCCAATGGTGTCTGTGTCTCTGGATTGTGTTTTTTGTTGTTGTCTTTCTTCTGTGTCTTGTAACCAATGTTGTCTGTGTCTCTGGATTGTGTTTTTTGTTGTTGTCTTTCTTCTGTGTCTTGTGCTCATTGCTACCTGTTTCTCTGGATTGTCCATTCTTGGTAACCCATTAAGATTTCTCTGACATTTATTTATCGCTGTCATAGTGGTACATGTACATTGCCATGAAATAACAACCACTCACTAAATATCACATTCAATCACAATGGTAACAGAATATACCATTTTTGCAAAGTTGTATGCAGTTGATAGTCAAATCTTTTACATAAATGATAATTTGATTTTCTTTTCGTTTGTTAATATATTTATTTACAAAATACATATACATAATGGACGAATTAAAAGAATGGACGACGTATACAAAGAAAATAGTAAACTACTATAGTATCACAGTCAAGAACGTTAAAGTTAGTTGGACGATAACAAGTTTACACAATATAGTAGACGAATGTTAGCACTAAGTGTTTACTCTCCAGGGAGAGTTTGTCACATATAACATATGGAACCAGTACATAGCATGGTTGCATCGCAGAGACTGGTACAGTCGTTTGCCAGCGATATTCTGTTACATCTACATGTATGCCATTTTCAATTTTTTATATCAGTTGTTATACTGCTAGAAAACTTGCTCAAAGCTTCGTGTGCCTCTAAAAAAAAATGAAAATATATTACATTTCTAAAACCCAACGTTACGTCTTCCTACAAATTTGGTAAGCTATTAAATAAATATGTTTGTATACATGACAATATATTATAGGAGTATATATTTCCATTTTAGACAAATTCTTGTAAAGATAATTTGACGAACACTGGTAGGTTTTGATAAGCTATCAACTATTCTTGATGATGTGATAGTAAAGTGTACACACTTTGGATCAGCATATTCGTGTTTGCTGCTTCTGGAGAAAATGCCATAATTCTCCACTGTAGATATCTGGTGGATTAAAGTATTTATTATGCAAATGATAACTTCAGGGTCACGAAGATTAAATATATTAAGAATAAAGATTATAAGTCGGCGTACTTTACAACCACGCTGTCCATCCAGTTATATGTGAGGGCTTGCATTTCATACACATGTGGAAAACACTTACATCATCTCGCCAAGAGGTGAGGTTTTGGCCAATAATAGTTCAATCCTGTCATGTTACGTCCTGTACCAAGCCAGGAAAGTGGGCAGTCATATATATATTTGCTCTAGGGATATCGATTTTGCCACTGATTCAACCCACCATTTCTTTGGAAATGCCTGTACCAAGTCAGGGTAATTACGGTTTTCATAGTTTTCCGATTGTTGACTAATTTTGTCTGTTTATATACTTATGAATTTTGACTTTCCCTTTGGAAGATTGTTCGGAGTTCGGTAATTTTGTTATTACCCTTATTTTCAATGATGTTTCTATTTAATTTTGGAAGTTTTTATTTGATTACTTCCGATACAATTTTTACAGCTTTAAAAAAAAATTTATTTCCTTGTAAATTGAAATGATAAGAGGAAAACGGGTTGCAATATCTCGTGGGCTATCGATATAAACTTGTCAGAATGTATCCTTCATTGTCTGTCCAATCCAGTTAATATGATAATTTATGTGTTATTATGTTGTAATTGAACTTATCTAATAGAGATCAGTTTCAGAACAAATTCGAAACGACAGTTTTCATATGAATTGAACCAAATGTCATGAGTGGAGAGTACCGGAGCAGGATCAGCCATCGGTCACCTATGATGGGCGATACTATCAAACTTAACGTTCCATCAGTGGTATAAATCTTGAAGGATAACTATGGTAATGAAGCTCATAAGTTGTACTTAAATTACTGATTGTCCTAGAAGTAAAGGTCTTTTACCAAAATACTCTATCGTGTTCATCAATAGTCAATAAACTACGAGTATTTACTGACTCTGCTCGTGTATTGTTCTTGCTTAAAGAGGCATTAGCTACGATTTTGACGAAAACAATTATATGTTTTAAATAGCTTTAAAATGCTGAAATAAAGGTAAATATTTCACATTAAACAGCTTATCGTACCACTTTTCGACTTTGAGAACGGAAATTACCATCGATTGAATATTGCCTTGCAAGCAAATAATTTGACCTCGCTTTCTCCGTATGCAACTGACCTTACTAGTAACAGGTAAAAACGAATAATTTGTATTTTGTCGCTTAACTTGCATGGTTCTTTGTCCGTAATTAACGCCGACTAAAAGCAGATTCACAGAAAATAAGAAATAAGTGTATTGTTGTACTGATTTAATGACGATTCGGCAAACTCCGTAAACAATGCCGATAATTAATAAGATGGTATCCATTTCTTGATCGATCTCAAAACACGAGCAGTTGCACCTTTTTTTCCCGATGCACGTACATTTCATAACATTTATAAGTTACAGAAACACGTTTTATTAAGGCATCAATCATATCTGATAATTTTTATGGGTAACAAAAATTTAC
The DNA here is from genome assembly GCA_002080005.1 of Gigantidas platifrons. Taxonomy (NCBI): domain Eukaryota; kingdom Metazoa; phylum Mollusca; class Bivalvia; order Mytilida; family Modiolidae; genus Gigantidas; species Gigantidas platifrons. Next base: position 442,651 of record MJUT01034350.1, read on the forward strand.
GATATTGGCAGATAATGCCCCTTTAAGCTAACGTTCGTTTTTATGATAGTGTGGAAGCAAATCTGCGCTGTTATTCTAGTATTTGTTTACATCTGTAGTATCGGTGATGATCCAGTTATCAGAAGGGATGAGGTTGGCGCTCCAATTAACTGGTTAAACATAGCCACATTTGTATGCCTGTTCCAAGAGGGGACCTTGATTTCTATGTCGGGTTTTTTGTGTTAAATGGTTTGAGGTGAGATATGGTTGCTACATTTTTCAATGCTGGTGAAATTGTTGATAATCACTGTTTAATCTGTCTATTCATAAAATTTAAAATCAGACCTAAACAAGATATCCTAACCAACTTACCTTTAAGCTTTTGGTGAAGTGTTAATCTGATATGTCTTTCTTGAAGTAACTCATGTGACAAAGCATCTAAATATAAAAACAAAACACAACATTAAATGTGCAAAAAGTAGTGTTAAATATGAAGTTTTTAAATGTTCATGCATACTAAAATATATTTACAAATTAGTTTTACAAATTCGTTTAATATAAAAACCGTAATATAATTCTTATGTACATACAGTCTAGTACAAGTAAATAGTCAAATAGATATTTTTGAGAATATTACAAGTCAACGTCCATTTTCTTCTATTAACTAATTACAGATCAAGTGCCATAAAGATAGTTTCATCTTTGTATGTTTTAGGTAGGTTGAGCTTTTAATTGTATCTTTTTGAATCAGAAAAGACTATTTATTATTTGTACCTTTGATATCATTTATTTCCTTTTCTATTTGATGTCTTAGATCCATTTCTTTCTTCAACTGATCTTGTAATTCTTCTACAAATAATACACAAAATATAATGGTATTAAATTAAAGATTTTGTATGTTTTAACACTGCTGCATACATATGCATTATTACAAAGCAGCAGTTGCTTAGATTCAAGGCTGAACTATTAACTATATCACTAAATTATGCATATATTATTATGATTCGTGTCAATGGAATTACTATGCGTGCAGTACATCTTTGTAACGTTAACATAATATAGTTAATTAAAAGATAATTAAAGGAACAGTCCATAAAACCGCAACCTGTATTGTCAAAACTACACCAGTGAAAAAAAAAGAAGATAAAATAATGATAAAAACTAGGACAATGAAGAAAAAACACAGACAACCAAGGCACTGTATCTACATTATTATGATTGGATGCCTTTGGAGTATGAGACATCTTTATACGTGTTGCAATCAAGCTTTTAAAACAAACCACAAAACTGCATTTGTTGAAGTAATGAAAACGTAGATATCAAATTTAGTGCGCACGACGCGTTTCTGGAATAACCTTCATCAGGTACACTCAAAATCGAAAGATTGGAAAGCCAAATAATTTTAAGTTTTGGGAGCAATAAAATCAAAGGGCCAAAAAAATTAGGTATTTTATAGTTATTTTTTATAGTAAACTTAAAGTACTGATGTATGTATATGCACTGTACATGTCTAAATAACAATAAAGAAAGAAGAAAAAAAAAGACATGTCACTGATGCAAAAAATTACACGTGTCAATGATGACAAATCATTTTAAATTATACTTGTCCTTGATGTTTCTAATTGAAATGGCATACACAAATATTTAAGGAATGACAGAAATTATTTATTGAATATTAAATGCCAAATTTACGCGAATGTTTTTAAAAATACATTGGATGTTTTTAACTAGAATTTATTGATCGTGTTAATATTGTACACAACTGAATGTATAGCTTTGGGGTTAATATGGTACTTAACCCCACTTTATAACAATATTACAGTTATATCATGGCAGTACTGTATAGTCGAAAGCCTTATACACCTCTAACATTAACTATGTCAAATGATTTTTTTTTTTAATTTTATTGTGTTTAGCGCCACTTTCAGCAATATTTCAGCTATATCATGGCGACCAGTTTTAGTAAAATGATAAAGTGAATTAGTATTAAATGTTTAAATAAAAACATATGTATTTGTTTGAAAAATATGCAAATTATTTGTGATTACAAACCTTTTGACAGCTGGACAACTTTTTCAGTGCTTTGATGTACAGTTGATTTACAGCACAGATCTACAATAAGGAAAGCAAACATGTGAAAACTAACAGCAAATTAAAATGATTAAATTATGTAAATTAACATGCAAAAATGATATATGTTAATACAAAATGTAAGAAATCAAATGATTTAATAAGATAATTGATTTAATCAAGGATATTTTACACTGAGGACTTCCGTGTTTCAGTCCATACAGACAGCGTTGTACTTATTTACTACCAACATATTACCACCGTTTGTCCTTCATTAAAATTTTAACTTGTCTTAGAAGATAAATTATATATCTTAATAATTATTGTGATATGCCAAATGGCTAAATATCATAACTACAATAAAAGTCACTATTGCTGTGACAATTACAGATCAAAGTTACGGCTTACAAAATCATTCTTGTCAATATTTATATTTCTAAAAAAAACGTATGCTCCATGATACAGGAAGAAGTTTTAATTAATTATGAACATGCATCAGTAATTATATATATTATATATATCAATGTGTTTTAGTTGATATTGAATGGCAACTGCGTGGAGATGATTCATTGTATATAAGATATAATAAAGTTATTCTAAATTGGATAAGGGTAATAACAAAATTACCGAACACAGAGCAATCTTACAAAGGGAAATTCAAAACTCATAAACCAATAAACAGACAAAATCAGTCAACAACCGGGAATTCTAAATTGGAATAAAACAAAAACAAAAATCCAGTGGTAACATCGTAGAAACATACTAGGTACAATCGACAACCCTAACACATATGTACATGACCACCCACTTTCCTGACTTGGTACAAACACTTTAATAAAGAGAGGCGAGGTTAAACTACTTTTATGACTTCAAATCACCCCTTTAATGAAATGGTGCGGACAGGTAAGTTCGAATCCTGCTCATGCGAGGAATACTTGATATAATATTATGTGATAAAGTTTGTCAGTGACTTGAGACAGGTCAGTGGTTTTCTCTGGGTACTCCAGTTTTCTCCACACAAAAAACTGAAATATTATTGGAAGTGGTGTTAAACGTCATAAACCATAAACCAATAATCTTATCATAATGGTAATTATAATAATCGGGAATCTAATCAATGTTTTACCCAGAGAAAATATTCCTGACAAAAAAAAATCAATATTCTAATTTTACACATGTTTGTATTAACATAGATCACAAATTTTCAAAGGGGCCCGGGTGGCTCAATGAGTTAGGTCGGTGGATCTAACAACTCATACAAGCCTATCACCAATACGGCGTGGGTTCGCGCCCGGCTTTGTAAATTACAAAAAAGGTGCACTCGACTCGCAACCGCAAGTGATAAAGTTTGCCAGTTGCTTGCCCAGGGTCGGTGGTTCTCTCCGGGTACTCCGGCTTCCTCCACCACTAAAACTGGTCGCCATGATATAGCTGAAATATTGCTGAAAGTGGCATTAAATACCAAAAATTAAAAAATTCAAATTCAAATTCAAATTTTCAAATACACATATAATTGTTCAACCTTAACATAGTCACTACTGTATATGTGGTCTAGGTATATCTAAAAGAACCGTTTGTGTAAGACTAACTTAGAATACCCAATCTAAAGAGAACTTCTAGTACAGAATAACCATAAAGGCAAAATTAAAACAGGATGATACATACAAACAAAAATTAATAAAAAAAAACAAACAAACAAACAAACAAACAAAAAATACCACACTGTCGAAACATTTCCAAAGTCCAAATGAACAATCACAGAAAGAGGTAAAATCGATACCACTAAGACACAAAAAACAAAGTATGTATTTAATTCTGAAGATTGAACATGTATCATCATCTCTTATCTATTTCTCCACTTGTGAATTCATGTTGATGTTTTAAAGCAATACCAGGACACTGTAAACTAATACAAATGTGAAATGATATAATACTGATGATTTGTATTATGGTATCTAATATAGAACAACAATCTGTAAATATTCAAGCATGTGAACTCATAGTCTTACCGTAGCCTTCGTGGTTGTGTTCGTATGATAGTTGGATTTACAACTACATATGCAATCAGTGCCTATCACCACTAACGTTGTGAACTCGAATCCAGGCTGAGGCAATGTGTACTCGATACAACACTATGTGATAAAGTTTGTCAGTAACTTGCGGCAGGTCGGTGGTTTTCTCCGGATACTCCGGTTTCCTCCGCCAATAAAACTGATCGCCACGATATAACTGAAATAAATATTGCTGAAAGTGGCGTTAAACACCATAACACTAACCCGTATTCTTACCAAGAGCTTGTTCGTTTTCTTCATCTTTGTCTTCTGACGTACTATGTAAAGTGTCTGTTGTATCTTTGATGTCTTCAATTTTTACCTCTGTATCTTTGTCATCCTCATTTGATGTTTGGTCTTTTACTGAAAATATGACAATACAGACGAATTGTTGACAATCACTGTTTAAACTTTCTTTCCATAATGATATAAGACAAAAAATATATCGAGCGTGAATTTAAACTCTGCAGTTTGTTATCAATATGTTAAATTCCACATCTTGGTTTATATCGGTACTATTGAGATTTAATATGCATTGTTCATTAAATTATATATAGAAGTATTATTATGCAATTAATTACTCCCTAAGAAATCAATACCAGGGTATGAGGCACTCAATGTGACCTGACCTGACCAAGGCCAACGGCCGAGGTCAGGTCAGGTCACCGAGAGTGACAAGTCGAGAGGTCCTCATTAGGTAGTAATTAATTGTTTTATTATACCGAGATAAACTGGATAAGGCACTAAGTATGAATTGAAACATTGAGCATGTTCAGATCATTTATGTTGAATAACAACAAACTTTTAACAAATAACAAAAACGCGAACACCACTGTAATGTGATCAGTTAACAAAATTCCTCATATCCTGGTATTGACTTCTTAGATAGTAAGCAATTGTTTTATTATACCGAAATAAATGGATAAGGCACTAGGTATAAATTGAAACATTAAGCAATACTATAGTCTATTCCATATTTCAATCGAAACGGGATTAATCGGTCGCCATTTTAATGTTTTTCAATCGGTCAATATCTACAGGTCAGTGTAAGATCACGTGATAAATAATGATTTCTTTGGAAGATTTAGTGGTCATACCGTGGAAAATAAAATAAAATCTCATGACAAAGCGTAACCAATAGAAAGCGAGTATATTTTTATTAATATTCATGAGGTATAATAAATATAAGTAATACTTTTTTTTCAATAATTTCAAAATTGTTTGAAATATTGGGTTAATACTAAATATCCATGTGCAGTTGAGTTATTTTTTTTTTCAATTTGACAGCAATTGAACTAAGCAATGTGTGTGTGTGTTTTCATGTACCACTTTACTCATAACTCCTTTATCTTCTTAATGAGTTCAATTAATTATGTTTTATTTGGGTGGCGAAAAAGTTTATTTTATTTGATTATTTTATTTGATTTATTTACATATATACATATGATAGGTGTGTAACAATTTAAATATTTTTATTTATGGCTTTGAAATGTAATTAAAGATCACCGCCTGTGATTTCCAAATTAACATAATGAAATACAGAATTGATAACGGACAGCAAAACAAAATGTTAGTTTCCGTAGATAATTTATTTGTTTAAATATTCAAAACCTATTTGATATATTAATAAACATAATATACCAATGTATAATTACCTTCGGTTTCATCTTCTTTCTTCTAAAAAAGAAAACAATTTCAATTTGAAAACAACGAAATAAAATATATTGTAATATAGTACCAAATATTTCATGTAGATTTCTTTGTTAAATAGAAAAAAAAAGTTACCGATATTTGCACTGGGTTTTCTATATATATAATAAACTATCGTTTATCTTATCTTTATAAATATGCATAAAAATTAGAGCATTTCCGTAGAGTTAAAATAACACAGTTTGATTGACAAATACATTCCATATTTTCCCACCAACGCTTGGTATGTTATAGAGATGTTCCGAATGAAAGATATTTGCATGCAAGTATCAAGCAGACGAGATGGCGCAAAATGGTCAGACAGGACATTGTATTTTTTCTGTCATGTGTGTATGGATAAAAAAAAAAGCAAATGAAATGACGGATATATTTTGTACTATATATATATATTAACGAATTATAGAAATAATGTTGATGAAATAACTCCATATTATTGGTGAATTAAATATAATAAATGATAGTTCATTTCATAGCACTTAATTAAAATCATTTCCTAATTCATTTCCCGTCAATCATTAATAAAATGTTAATTGAACAACTATTAGACTTTGTTTATATTTAAGCTTTAGGGAGCAATAAAACTAATATGATATTTTTGTGCAAAAATATGACCGCTTGGACTAAAGTGGTCTTAAATTACTAAATAGACAGCGATCATTAATTTACAAGAACGGTTATTTACGGACAATCAAAATTATTAAGTACCAGTTGAAAAAGTGTATTTGCTCTCTGACTAAATATATCATTTCATTTTAAATATTCATGCAAACTATGAAATTTGTTAACTTCAGGGATTATTTTGAAAAATTATGTTATGAATTGCGTCACATTATTAGATGTTATGAAGTTTAAATAATTCATATCTAGTCCATTAGGTAAATTGAAAACATTACAATCCACAATAAGACATAATACATTTAATAAACAAAAGTAATTTGCCATCTAACACTTCATTATTATAACAATAACTGAAAATAATGTGGTGATTATTATTTATATTTTGTCCAACATTGATGCCGCTAAAGTTGCAAGTTCGATGCTCGAATGGGACGAAATATATATGAAGTTTTATGTGATAAAAGCTTAAGTTTGTCAGTGCTTTGGTTTGGCTCGGTGATTTTTCTCTCCAATAAATATGACGGTAACTATATTATTTAAATATGTTTGAAAGTGGCGTTAAACATCAATAATGTATGCCGAAAGTGGCGTAAAACGCCAATAGCATATGTCAAAACTAACCTTAAACGCCAATAGCATATGCCAAAACTAACCTTAAACGCCAATAGCATTTGCCGAAAGTGGCGATAAACACCAATTTACAGTATTTTTACTATATAAAATAACAGTCATATATTTGCTAATTTCCCCTAAAAGACTATTTCCCTGGAAGTGAACTATTTCCCTGAGACTAGTTCCCTATCCGCAATTTTTCACGTTCATATTTCCCATTTTTTTTTTTAAATCATTTGCTAATTTTCCATAAAAGACTATTTCCCCGGAAGTGAACTATTTCCGTGAGACTATTTCCCTATCCGCAATTTTGCACGTTCATATTTCCCAGTTTGCTTAAATCCTTTAATTTCCCCTAAAAGACTATTGAATTTGCTTAATATTACTGTTAAAACATATATTTGTTGTTTATTTCATTACACTTTACTTAGTGCTAAGTGATAAAAATCTGAAGTGACACAACTACATTGTATCAACACAATATTGAGGTAATATGCCTTATTTTGCTGTTCTTCATCAGTATGAGTTTAATAACCTAGAAAAAAAGCCTTTTATTGTTGTTCTTCAATTGCTAAAGTATAATAAAACAGTTAAAAACCGGTTATTTCGGGAAGTACCAAGTTTATTGCCCCCCTCAACACAAACTATTTACCTCCGCTTCGCGTCGGGAAATAGTTTGTGTTTCGGGAGACATTAAACTTACTACTTCCCTCACAACCGGTCTTTATCTGTATATGATAAAATATCTTCACTAGGAGCATTATTTAATAAAAAAAAAAAAGTAACAATAATTTTATTGTAAAGGTAATATAGAAACACAGTATTTTTGTCTTAGTAATAAATGGTCGCGACCGGTTGATATTCATAAGACGACAGAATTTAATATTAGTTATCTTACCTTGACTGCTGTGTCTGGCTCTTCCGGACTATGCACGATTTGTGGAACTGTACTTGAATCATCTGACTTGGTTGGTAATAAATCTTCAATGATTTCGTTGGCGTCGTTATCATTGGTTTCATCTGTAATGTTGATTTCATCATTTTCATCATCGTCACATGATAATTTGTCCTCAGTTTTGGTAGAATCTGGTGTTGCGGTCACAAGTCTGCCGACAGGTCTGAATGCCGAAAATCTTTCATTTTTGTCACAATATGAAGGACTATGTTCTGGAGATGAATGATGTTCAAGTTCGCCATCACATGCCTGATGCCCTTCATCAGGGGTGGGCATTTTAAGTTGATAGCAGTTATTATTAGAAATTGGTAGTCGGCTCGGATTTATAAGATTATGGTTCCACATCATCCCATATGATGGCATAAAGCTTGGTATCCCCCAACCTGCTGGGTAGGTAGGCGTCGATTTACTGTCGATATGATTGTCTTTATTGAAATGCATCCCTAATCCGAAAGGAGGAGAATGGTTAAAATGGCTGATAGGATACGATTTGCTCGGAACTGATAAGAACGGAAATGGAGTGTAACTGTTTTGGTATGGGTCATTATTTTCACTGCTCGTCACACTAAGACGAGGTTTCTTGACAACATTGGCGCTGTGATTAGTGTGGCTGCGAGGTTGTTCTCTTATAGCAGACGATAGCAGTCTCTTTCTACTTCCGCCATTAAACATTGCCTTTACATCTTCCCACGCATGTGTAATGTCATCCGCTTCATAAGCAACAAGTTTCAAATGTCTTCGCCAAGAATTAAAGTTCGCAGCGTCTGGATGGTTATATTTTGATTCAGGTGTTTTATGAAAATGAAAAATGAATTTATTTGGAGAAAAGTACATATTACAATAAATACATTTAATGCATTTTGCTCGAGAACTATTATATCTAGACGGTTCGAATTTTCCTCTTCCTCCCCAGCCACATTCATGATACACTTCAAAACTGAAGTTTTCTGGTAGTTTTGGAGGAGAATTGTCTTCTAGAAATGATTTTACGAGTCTTTCAGCTTCCCTCTTCGTTATCATCCCACACCTTCTAGAGGATATCGGCATCGCTCCTGCTCGCCTCAAAATCTCCAGTTGCACAGGTGTACATTGAACACATGTTATTCCAAGGGCTACTCTTCTATTGTGGATTTCGTTATAGCTGTAACTTTTCAGTAATGTGTTAGAAATCTGGGCAAGACATAGGCGTTCTTTAGCTTCTATTGTTAGACAAACAATTGAAACGCCATGCAACATGACAGTTGTCACGTGATTGTTCCGGACGTACATCTCGGCATGTGTTCTCTTATGCTGGGTAACAGGATTTGAAGGAACAAGCTTATTTTTGCTTTGTGTTGAATCTCTGCTTGCTTCGTTCTGTAAAATAAAAATCACTAGATCGTGTTTTTAATTAGAATATTCACCGATTGATTTGGGAATATAAAACAATAAACATTTGTTTTGTCTGGTGCATAATAAAAGAAACCCTAAAATATGATCAATTTTTATCATGTCATGAATAAATCATGCTGATTCCATGTAAATATTCACAGTAAAAAGCCTTAAAACAAAACGTTTGCCATTTATCATACTATCAAAACTCATAATTATAAATAATTAATAAACGAGATAGCTTTTACATTTTACCTCGGGTAATTTAAATGATCATATCCTTAAATGTAAATTTGATGGCATTATTTCGAAAATGGATGAAAACCGATTATTTCCTGGAAAGGATAAATTCTTCCTACAGGAAATTGCATATGTTTACCTCTGTGTAAAGCATCGATACATATTACTTAATTAATTCCACCGGTGATTTGTGGATAGCTCTAACTAAATCTTTTGTAAATCAATGATTATCTTTATTCTCCACGGAAACACCATTCTTGTTGGATGTAACATGAACTCTAATCATGGGGGTATTGTGTTAGGTCTGATGATCACTGCGATAAATTCCCTACTGTTTGACATTCACTTATGACATCCATTCAATTTACAAGGTGATTTACGGCTTTTCAAAAGAATAGTTAAATCAAAATTTTACAAAGTAGATGCAAAGCATCTTGGAAATGAATGCCAATTGATTAATTTGCGTGAGGACTATTTATCTGGCGGATTACATCAATTTGATAACAGATTAAACAGTCATATTTTAGAAGATACAACATTGTAAGAAAGAGATGGCGGATACATTTCAATCATCTGTATAATTCTCCTTAAATATAAAAGAATGTCCATATTAGAAATTCCAATCTGAATTAATCAGTTCAAAAAAGACAATTCCTTTATCATATAAGAAAATTCCCAAATGGAAAGACAACATGAATTTCTAAATAAAAAACAAAGACGGATTTGGAATTATTTGCGTGAAACACGTTATATATAACAATATCGTGGCTAAATAAACGACGTCTTTGGCTTTGTAAAGTTAGCTTATTTTTCCCATTTCATTTTTTAATCACATTTTTACAATTAATCATTTGTTCCCTCCCTCCACGTCTAAAGAATTTTTATTCCAATTAACCCTTTAGAAGGTATTGTTATGCAGATTTTCATTACACAATTGCATGCTCACATTAAATGTTCTTGTACCAGGATGACGGATTGAAAATTCCTTTATTAAATTTGAAAAAGGCTAAACATACTAATCCGTCATTACGTTAATTAAAATGCGGTATAAACAGCCCATAAACAATCCTACGATAAGTCGCTGCCATTTTGAAATAACTTTTTTTAAATTGAAAATTTCAACAACAACAACAAAATACAAAGTGACTATTTTTATGAAATGAAATATAATTATTATAAAAAGTTGTGTAATTATAAAACATAATTAACATCTATTCTTTTTTTAATGATTTTTTGAATTATTTAAAAATCGGTACTATGAAGAAAGTAAAAAGCAAAATTAAATATCGTCTTTGATACATCAAACGTATAATTTTAATATTTTTTTATAAGAACCAATAAAAATATGTACCTCAAATCACAAAGGCATTCGAAAGAAAGATGATTCAGTTAGTTACAGAATCTAAGGACAATCTCTACAAAATGACCAGGTATTAATACTACATAGTTGTATATACAATAACTGAATGTTTAATATGTGTAGACAAAAAACAAAACACAATTCAAAATACATCAAACTTATGCTAAGCATCTTTAAAATGGACCTCTGTGGTCGCAATTACATGAAAACAGTATCAACACCAATAATGTTTCGTGAGTTGCGACGTGTATTCAATACAGATTTGTGTTATATACTTTGTTACTGACTTGCACACGTTGCTTTTTCTCCAGTACTCAGCTATCCTCCAAAGATAAGGAGACTTAGAATCGTAGTCTAAAGAGTAGAACAATCAATTGCTTGGAGATATTAATTTTTTTTTTCAAAAATAACGAAAATTAAAATGTTCCAGAAGTCTAGAGTTTTTCAATATCAATATTTGATTGAAGAATATACAACCATTAAATTTAGTAATAACAGTTAAAAAGACTATCTACTGTTGTGCTTTTAGGTAAATAGTTGCACAATATATAACGGCATGTCAAGCGAACCCTTTATAATTGAACATATGTACTATGACATTAATAAAATTTGCATGACCCAAAGGAGATTTTTTGTGAGAAAATATTATATAATGGTAAATGTACTTTCAAATTGATGATGATATTATCTCATTTAATTAAGGAAAGATATAGAAACGTAATTACAATATTATATACAATTCCATATAAATATTCAAAACTTTGAAATTAATTTAATGGTTTAAAGTTAAATTGTAATTTGTTTTAACACGTGTCATCAGTTTGTCAGCAGGGACCGAGAAAGACAAAGGGAAAAAAAACACTTATATTTTATTGTAGAACTGGGTAGGATGTATATTAACGTTTACCCATCAGTGGATATTAAATGCAATGTGAAATGATATTTGATGCTTTCTATTGTAATCTGGTCATGCATATACATTGCATAGGAAAATGTATTTTGTTTTGTGAGACTTTTATTCAGAAATCATAGACTAGGAAGTAATGCGGAAACAAATTTAAAATGCCAATTAAAAGACAAGGACGACAGAAAGCAGGAAAAAGTACGAAGACATAATTTGCTTGTCTTTAACATGGCTTAGTGCTTTATGAAAAAGTGGCAAAGTTAAGCTTTTTGTATTTCGGAACACTAACATTTTCTTACATAATTGTTCCGTTTTCAATCCGTGTGCTGGTATTGCATAAAGATTGTAACAAAAATATGAAGATACCAAAGGGGTAATCAGAAAACGTAAATCGAAGGACAGACAATACAATAATAGCCAAAAGAAAAAGTACAAAAAGACAAATAATAGATGACAAAACACTACACAGAAAACTAACGATCGAGAAACATGATCCCAGCTAAAACCGGGCGTGAACCCATGTGCTCCGGGAGGGTCCCATGTGATACCCGTCATGTTACCCTTGTTTCTGGTAAAAAGCAATGTGAAATGATAACTGTAAACAATAACCAAGCCTCTAAAGTATCATACTTCTACAATATAGGTTCAAAATGTCACCTACTTTACCTAGCTTATATATCATATAGAAATATGTGTAGCAGGAATTAATTACTTCTTTCTTTTACTTATAAGTTATTTATTTTCGCATCAAAGTTATTGGGTTACATTTGGATGAACATAATGATAAAAAAAACACTCTAGAAAAAAAACTTCGAGTTTTAAATAATAAACTAACTATGAGCTTTAATTAATAAATGAACTATTCGCCTATGTTAATAATAAAAAAAAGAACTATGAGTTTAAAAGGATGAAAGATTTATGCTTTTTCAATGATAACAATTCGCTTAACCAATAAAAACACGCTGGATCTAACAACTCATACAAGCCTATCACCAATACGGCGTGGGTTCGCGCCCGGCTTTGTAAATTACAAAAAAAGGTACACAACCGCAAGTGATAAAGTTTACCAGTTGCTTGCCCATGGTCGGTGGTTCTCTCCGGGTACTCCGGCTTCCTCCACCAATAAAACTGGTCGCCATGATATAGCTGAAATATTGTTGAAAGTGGCGTTAAACACCAAAAATCAATCAATCAATCAACCAATAAAAACAGAATAGGAAATGTGGTATTCGAACAAAGTGAAGGAAACGCATTGTAATATATATAATTCAACATTAACTGATTCAGCTGAATTAAAATATTTTTCAATAGACCGTCGAGCAAATACATACTTTGTTTTTATATATAATCTGAAATTTACTGTTCCTAAATAATGTAATTATTATTAAAACTAAGATTCTCCTCCCTCAAGATTAGGTTACCTTTGGTTTACTTTCTACCTTGCTACCAAACCTTTTACAATTATTTAGCTTACCAACCTTTCGACCTTGAGCATACCTGATGAAGGTTATTCCAGAAACGTGTTCTGCGCACTAAATTTGATATCTACGTTTTTATTGTAGATCTGACATTTTATAATTATTTACTAATATGATTACCTTTTGATAAATGGAGTTAACAATCACAATTAATTGTTTTTGTTTGTTTGTTCGTTTGGTTGTTTTTTTTTTTGGATTAATTCTATTAATATTATTACAGTTGCATATTTTTTCCTGAAAATGATCTGTAATTATGGTAAAAATATATTTCTGAAGAAATATTTTTATCTATACTGATTAAAAAATAAGTTGTCCTTGTTAAAAGTTTACGATGTAAGCAAATCAAGTTTATTAATCCTCTTAATTACTGATATTTGCTACATGATAAAGAAAAATAATGTGAACTATAGAGACATAACAATATATTAGCAACCAGCGATACAGGACCACGATAGTAACAAAACTAAACCAAAAAGGACTACAGACTTTACAAATAATATACATTATGTAATCTCTTAACGTATGTGCTATACGGACCGAAGTCTTTTTTAAACAGAATGAAGTCTTCATTACAGATCGAGGTCTTCTTTACACAGACCCCATTAATCAGTTAACAGTCACAATAAAAACGTAGATACACTCAAAGCCAAATGATCTTAAAGTCTCTGGGAGCAAGAATACCCAGGTATTCCTGAAGCGTTTCCGGAAACACCTTCACCAGATACACTCAAAGCCAAATGATTTTAGAGCAAGAATACCCACGTATTCCATTCAAAAATTCAATGTAGAAGATACGAATATTTCACCAAAATTGGTAATACTGTTACATTGTAAAATCCAAAATGTTTTAAATGAATATATAAATAAAGCCGAAACAACCAAAATATGCTTCGGCTAAGGACGAACCCAAATACCCTAAAGTACTAGACGAGTCTCTAGTTTTAACCCTGATGAAGTAGCTTATGATAATTTATATTTCTTGCAGCCATTCTATTGTATGTTTCCCTTCCATTTACGCCTTCTGCTTGTCCATTTGGTATCTTCACACTTTTTCCTACCAAATGCAAAAATTGCTGCTATTATCAAAAAGTATAATTCCCTCACTCAGAGCTATATACTTTTAAGTTAGAATTAGTTGTTAGAATTAAAATATTTCCAACACCATATGTCGTGGTCTGTTTTCGTGTTCAGTGAGTTGAGATGAGAGAGAATTATTCGTTTTGTTGACATTGCTTGAATTGTTTACATTTACTCTTTTAACGTTATTTTTATAATGCGTTTGTTTTTCTTTCTGGAAAGTCTTGTTAATAACACAAATTACATTTATCCCCTGCAACGTTTTTTTCTTCTAAAGATGACAAAGAAGAGAAAATCAACCATAGGAAATACTATTGAGTAACGGTAAATTAAGTGGAGTCTACAAACGATAGCATATAATGGGAACTGGAACTGATATTTAAAACAGATTTCCAGATTCATGTTACCATATTTGTTTGCCATTCTGTGTAAGAAACAACACAAATCTAACAACAGTGTCTGTAAGATTATTGTAGACGTACATTATAATCTTGACAGAAAATATAAAATTCTGTAATAAAAACGTTGATATCAAATTTAGTGCGCACGACGCGTTTCTGGAATAACCTTCATCAGGTACGCTCAAAATCGAAAGATTGGGAAACTAAATAATTTAAAGTTTTGGGAGCAATAAAACCAAAGGACCTAAACAGGATGGCCAAGTCTGCTAAGGTCACCTATGCCTGAAGGATGAGAGCCTTAGTAAGGTCACCTATGCCTGAAGGATGAGAGCCTTAGCTTTGATAATAATTAAATTATTTAAGAACTGTAAATTTCAGAAATAAATATATCTAATAAACCATGTCAGTACTCTATATTCTAACTCAGATAAATGATTACAGAAAGACAAAATGCAAATGAACTACCCGCGATACCATGATCTGATCATCAAGTTATAAAATGCTAATTAAGAGATTCTGATAAGTCTTTCCTGTACAATCAGTCATTGGGGAATTCTAGAAACTTATTATTTTATAGAACTAAAATAGATTTAAATTTAGAATTTTTCCAATTACAAATTATTGTAAGTGAAATGCCAAATGTTTTAGCATTAAGATATTATTTTATCTTCCTATTACATGTATATTAATTGCCTTTATTTATATCTGTAGAATCTAAATAAATAATGTAATTTAAATATTAGCTAATGATAAAATGTAATTACGATGCTGATCTTCCAGGATACAACACATTTTAGACCAGGAAGAAAATCCTCCAGCACCTTTTGTGTTTTGTTTTTCTATTATATCTTCCGATAGCCTCGAGTACTAACACATGAGAAACAAAAAAAGACCACACTTACGGAACAATTTCCAAAATCAAATATCAAAATCGTAGAAAGAGACAAAACCGATACCCCATACATGACCTCTGACCCCTAACACACAAATACATGACCTCTCACTTTCCTGGCTTGGTGTATGCATTTCAATAAACAGTGGCGGGGTTGTACTATTTAAGTCTCTACTATGAAGCTAGTATTTTACATATAACAACTTTTGCATCACTGTGTATAAAATACATTCAAGTTCAATACCAGGATTCACTGTTCTTTACAACGACGCTGTTCACTCAGAGGATCTACGTTTTACTCAAATGAGATTATTACTTTCATGGCAGCATCATGTCATAAAAAAATGGACATTTAGACCTATAAAACTAGCTTAAGCTCACCACTTTTTATTGAAGTGCCTGCATCAAGCCAGGGGAGTGGACTGTCATGTATATTTGTAGTAGCCTGTTTTTCTACGATATCTCGATTGGAATTTGGAACTGCCTTGACGGTTTGGTATTTTTTGTTTATCATTTTGGTGTTAAAATAGAGTTGTGCTTCAATCGTAATGCTACGTAGAGCTGTCGGTGAGCATTATGTGATAACAAAATATTACTTAAAATGGTACTTTGGATGAAACAGTATCCACTAACCTTGCTGATATCACGACCAGGTTTTTGACCAATCTATTTATTTCATGACAAAGTTTGTGACCGATCTTACTTATTTCAAGACCAAGTTTGTGACCGATCTTACTTATTTCATGACAAAGTTTGTGACCGATCTTACTTATTTCAAGACCAAGTTTGTGACCGAGCTTACTGATTTCAAGACCAAGTTTGTGACCGATCTTACTTATTTCACGACCAAGTTTGTGAACGATCTTGCCTATTTCATCACCAAGTGTGTGACAGGTCTTATTTATTTCACGACCAAGTTTGTGACCGATCTAATCTATTTCACGATCGGAGATATGATTGACCTTGTATTTATTTAGTTTATTTCACTAGTGCGCAAAACACTTGCAACTGTAAACCAATTTATTATTTTTTGAAACTGTGTTGGTTGGGAATTAAAATTAAAAATCCTGTCTGAAACGTCATAGCTTAATTAACTAATGATTCCTATCGTTAATTGATTGTCGTTGATTAACAGATATGAAATATGAAGTATTGCGAGAATTTAATTAAAATACGTCCAATTAAATATTTATACGTTTTGCAATTGATATTATTTCTATCTATAGAGTATGTGTAACAACAGTCACATAAAATGAAGATAATTTGGTTGATTTATGGTGTTTAACGCCACTTTCAACAATATTTCAGTTATATCATGGCGGTCAGATTTATTGGTGGAGGAAACAGGATTACCCAGAGAAAATTAACAAACTTTATCACATAATGTGCTATCGCCTGAGTGGGATTCAAACTCACAACGCTAGTAATAAAACGAAGAAAAATATACAAATTTCTTCGTTTTTTTATGTTGATATGAGACAAAAGAATATTGTCTTAGGTTGTAAAATTGTCAAGTATCACTGTTTAACAAATGCATTTTAACAATTATAATTTTATTTACAGCTGTTCAATCCATCATATTATTTCTTTAGTATATCTTTAATGTGATTAATCATATTGTGAAATGATAAATTACAATTAACAAATTATAATTTATTGAACAACAAAAATAGTATTTTCTAAAATATATAAAACCAAATATTTAAACATAAATCATAACTTACCAACATCTTGCAATGATTTTTTTTCTCTCTCTCTACTTGATCTTCTATTTATAATTCAACCTGAAATAAATCCTTAAAAAGACATTAACACTGTTACTGTGAACTGTCAATGATACACAGACACCTGTACAGGTGTACCTTGTCTTTCGTTATTTATACGGTTGCTGTAGCATAATTAATGACTGTTCAATTAACCATCAACATATGGGAAGCGATCAGTTGTAAATATTATTATTGTAATATTCTATTTATGATGAAAATGCTATGATTGTAGTCCAAAAGGAAGCTGCAGAGGGCGGGATGATGTTTAATCATATTCCAAAATATAATGCTTCATTGGCTGATAATAACTGACAATTGCCAATCAAATTGCCGCTCACATTACTTCGGTAAACATTGATTCAGATGTGTTAGAACTAATACTGTAATTTTCCTGTTTTATTGCATTAAAATTAAAATATATTTCTGGTAGTAAAATTTACTGTTTGAGGTTTTGATTTGGACAAAGGCGTTTCATTTCAGAGTCCCTTTGAACATTTACACGCTTTTTTTTAAATCTTATTTTTAAGCTATAAATGTGTTTTGATACATCGAAGTAAATAAGAGTTCAAACAATGTAACTATTAACCCTTTAAAATTGGTTATGGTTTGAAATCAATTTGAAATGTATAACTAAAGTTCATTGATAATACGGTAGTTACTTAAAGTAAAAAGATGAAAGGGAACACAACAGAACAACGTGTCAGCTACAAAGCGGTCATGTTCAATTTTAAACCTAAAATAGAGTGGGAAATTTCCATTTTAATTGAATTGGTTGAATATTTTCCTAAATATCAGACAAATTAAATATTGAATTGTATCAAGTAATGAGTCAGTCTACAATATAAATAGCATTAAAATAAATAATTTTTTTTAAATGTGCGATATTAAAATCAAAAAGATGAATCAGACAAAGACATCACATACAACATATATAAAACGAAATGCATAAATACAAAAATTCAATAAGTAAATAAATAAAAACCATGAATATAATTAAAAATTAACATTTTATTTCCAGAGAAAAACAAATCTTGGACGCCGATTAAAGGAAACAGTTGCATTGTCACCACATGAATACAATATATTGTAGACCCAACTATTTATAAATTAAGCAATGATACATCAAATGTTAAAATGTACACAATACAAAATCACATACAATGTACTTCCAATCAATTTTAAAATGTGTTATCGACCTTTTTAGTAAGGAATCAATCTATCAAAATATATCTTTTGATGTTCGTTAACTAAAAACCGTTTTCCGACTTATGAACTTTACTCCTTTACTGTTTTATCTAGTAAGAAGATAGTCACAAATGCTTAATTATAGTCGGAATTAGTTAGTAATATTTCTATGTAGAGAGCGAAATCGAATCAAACCTATTCATTGCTAAATAATAATATAACAAAAACCAAAAACAACTCAAAAGTGTACATGGGTAGTTTAAAAGATTGAACAATTCGTGTAGTATGTATACGATATATAATGACAATACAATTGGTTTGATTTCAGAAATGCCTTATTAATGACAATCTGAAAAACAACTAAACAGCATCAATGAAGCATAAAACAGTTAAAGAATACAGAGACGAAAGAAGACCATATGAATCCTCACAAAATACTTCGTATTGGGACTAGGTATTAAGCAAATGTATATTTATCCTGTATAAATCCCTACGTGCATGACCTATGTATAAACCATACATAATTAGTGTTCAGAAAGTATTATCCCTCATTATAAAACTCGTCAAAGACAACAATCGCCAACCTTCACATATATAACTGGACGAATAGTGTAGTTGTAAAGAAGTCGATTGTAATCCTACGTTTTATACATTATATAGTAAATATTCGTGACACGGAAGCTTCTGGTTCCTATCAGGATTTCCTTGATAGAGGGTTGCTGCTAACAAGAAAGCTACTGAACCAAGGGTTCCTCTTATTTAAGTTGAAGTCATCACTTCAAAAGTCGCCACCATGTCTTGGTTGATCGTTATGGAATATGTGTCACAAATGACCACAGATATGTTCCACTTGTCGTAAACACTTCCAGGTCCTTTCCTCATTCACGACGCATTACCGGGTTTGTAACTAGATTAACACGATGGGTGTTACTAGTGGAGCAGGAACTTCCTACCCTTCCGGAGCACCTGAGTTCACCCCAGTTTTTAGTGGGGTTTGTGTTACTCGATCTTTAGTTTTATATGTATGTTTTGTAGATCGTTATTTGTCCTTTTGTACTTTTTCTTGTTGCCATTGTGTTATCTGTTCTTCTTCGATATACGGATTCTGATTACCCCATTGGTATCTTCAAACTCTTCTTGTCATAAGTATTAAAAAGATCCGATGGCCTCAAAGATCATTTAGATATTAGATGATAAACAAAGCCATCGGAAGATATGAAATATAAACAATAGTCAACTTTGAACCAAATTCTAAATGCCAATATCATCTTTCGTCATATGTACACAAGTGACATTACTTTACTACAAGGTGTTAGGGACCGACCATTTAACTTGCAAGGGGGAGGGGGTTATGGGTTGTTTTTTTTCCGTTCAGAAATTTTTTTTTCGGACAACACGAGAGTTAGAATTTTTTTTTTGTCGCGCAAAGCGCGAAATGTTTTTCCAGAATGTAACATTAGGTTATATGACAAAAACTCTGAATCAGATTTTTTTTTCCTCCACCAAAATCAGAATATTTTTTTCAGCAACATTGGGAATCAGAATGTTTTTTAGGAAAAAACCATACCCCCCCTCTTTCAAGTTAAATGGTCGTTCCCTTAATATTTTCAGAGAAATATTTTAAAATATAAGATGAGATGATGATTTTAATATCCTTGACTTCTTAGCTTAGTACGCAGAAGACGGTGACGCTGTAGGAACGTCTGAATACAAACTACAAGCTCGAGTGTAACATAAACGTTGTGAAATCAAAACTCTAACGCTTGAGTATTTGGAACATTCCTATCAAGGTGTAGAAAATTCACAACAGCAAAATTGAAATCGTCTCTTTTGTCATAGACTTAACCTAAACGGATTTTACAGAAAAATAGGGAGAATTTGTGGAAATAGAAACTGAATACTTTTAAGCAGTAATGCGTCAATATTAAAAAAAAAAAATAGCTCACTTAATTTTTAAATCTTTTATAAATTATTTATTCACCTGTACTCACAAAATCGTTTTATGCGTCTTCCGTAGGATTGATAAACCGCGAAAAGTTACACAATGAGAATTTAATTGTATACGTTATTATATATTGTGATTTGTATATGTTTATTTGTCACTAGTAAAACATGGTGAAGAAGATGGGTAGCGCCATCGAAAGCTCCAAGCAGTATTTTAGTTTGTAATTATATATTTATATACTGTTGCTCCGTGGTTTAGTTCATAATTAGTTTTTTTTATGAGCGTTACTGATTCTGCATTGTACATATGTATTGTGATTCTATGTGACACCTTATGTCTAGGCCCTTAGAACATCTTTAAACCCGCAACTTTTTTTTATTGAAGTTCCTGTACCTAGCCATGAAAGTGAGCGGTCATGTACATGTGCTAGAAGTACTGATTTTGCTACTTTTTACAATTTTGCTTTAGTATTATCCCTCCTTCTACGAATTTTCTATTGGAATTTGGAACTGTTCCGACAGTGTGGTATTTTTTTTTCCATTTAAATAGTTAGTATAATTATTTCTTGACTGTTATTTAAAATGAAAATTTTCGAAATATATATTTACAATATTATGATTTTATTACAAATATAATCCAAGAAATGTAATAGTAGGGTATCATTTTTATGTTATATAAAATGCCTAATGAAAGCGTTTTTTTGTTGTTGCAAAATACAGGTTTTTTTTTAATAAAAACAATTTTCTTTAATCCCATCAATTGTAAATTATACCTTTTGCCAGTTCTTAAGACATTGTTCCGCCAGCATTAACCGCCGAGTCAATATCAGTTTGTATATTTCGTCTTTCATGTCATTCAAGGATGAAATAAACCATTGTTTAATTGTCCTTAATGTAGTTACTGACAATTACTGACAAGGAAAAAAGAGGATTAAGAAATTGACATTGAAATTAATTGAGGAATAGACAGTGAATTTTTGTAAAAGATCGCAGAACATTCCATATGTTCCAAGTAAAATATTATTAAATACTACACGAAAAGATAATAGGGGATTAAATGCAAGGCAGATTCTATTCACAAACAATATGGCACCAATATTATTTACCCAGCATTTTAAGCTTAGTATTGTTTCATGTATAAATCATTTTAGACTAAGACATTTGCTGTCTTTCATATATTGTAGCAAGCTGTAGCAAGTTAGCATACTGTTCTTTAAAAATCATTAACCCTGCATATCTAGACAAAAACAATGAACCTTTTACACGGGTACAACATGTTTTATTTTATCCGATTGTTTATCTGTTTTCAACATATATATCACTTTACATTAAATTGCATTAGTTTTTCACCCACCTTTATTGATTACAAGACCAACATCTCTTCCCCATCTCCTGATATCTTGTCAGAAATATATTCAACAGTGACGACGTATCTGCCGTAAAACATGTAATATCACGTGTCTACACAGGATTTGATAAACAAAAATAAAAGAAAAATAATGACAACATCATACAAGTTGAATAATTCTGTCTACAGTTTATTTAATCCTTTGGCCAATATCTCTTCGATTTCCGGCTCTGATAGCCCCTTTACTATGGTCAAACCTTTCTTTTTTGCAGCTACTCACAGTTAGGCATTTTAGCACAGTAAAGTACTAATTCTTAGCAATTGTTATTTTATTAAAACGCCCAAAAAGCTAAATTATATATTTTATTAACATAAGGATGAAAAAAAAATATTTTGGTAAGTGCGACTTCTATATATAAAATGTATATATCTTTTTATGCTCCCTCAATATATAGCAACACATCTCAACAACACCAATTGAAACAACGACATACCTCCTACCAAAATATAATATATACACCTAGGCAGCTTGCTCTGTTTACCTCCTAGGATAAAAACAACTAGACACCAACTGAAATTTTCTTGGCATAATTTAACAATTTTTGAATCCATTCGGATATCAAAACCACGCACTTAAGTAGATAGCTACGCTTTCATGACCTGGAGAGTTCTGTAAGGCTTTTTAAATCTTTTACTTTGCATCAGGAAAATCTACTGTGTACAAAACTGTTGTGAAACAAAATTTCTCGATTCTTTAACTCCTTTTTTTAAATAATTTTTCACCTTTTTGATCCCAGTAAGTTCTGTTGAATGCTGATTCCACGTACTAAAGAATAGTATCAAACAATGACTGTTATTATCAAAAATTAGAAATGAAAATAAAAGCAGGTGCTCTATATTTTAACTATTTCCATTACGTCATAAGTGAAAAAATGTAGAAATTTAACAAAATGGAAGCGTATTGAAATCAAAAATAATTAGCAGAAAAGATAATTGATCCTTTTCGATGCTTCATTAAAATATTCTTGAGTTTATTATACATAGATTTCATATGCATGATACAAATGACGATAGACCTTTCAATGCAGTCTTAAATTATATTTCTTTGTTGTTAGCTTGTTATGGTAAAGTGTTAATTACTGTCACTCAGGCGTTCTTCGTGTGGAAAGTTACACTCAAACATATGGGATCATATACAAAAGCCATTGAAAATAGCAATTTGGACGTTGATGCTTCCGTTAAATCCCTGTAATAGAATATAATTACTGACTTTTAACAATACTAGATTGCCCGCTATCCGGTGTAGTTGTGTTTGATAAAAATTTGAATTAATACTTGCTAATTTCAGCTACCACAAAGACGGCAGTTCAAATTATCTTCAAGTTTATCATTAGGATTACTTGGTTCCTTAATCACCTAGTCAGAATCCTTTATACTTTCCTTTAATGATCAATGCATTTATACAAACAGTAACGTGTCGAGGTTAAAACAAATAGCTATATGCATTTTGAAAATATTTTAGGTCAAGTAAATTGTATTTTGAGCGTACCTGATAAAAGTTATTCCAGAAACGCGTCGTGCGCACTAAATTTGATATCTACGTATTTGTTGCACCACAACGAACTCGGCACTCAACGAAATAGTTTTACATTTCACACTACAAGACAAATGATACATAAAACATTAATGAGAAATTATATTTTTTAAAGAATCGTCTCATCTTATTTCTTCTTTCTTTAAGATATTAACACCTTGTTGAAAAATGTTCGGTTTCTTGCGCACAGATGACAAAAGATGGTATCTAACATTAGATATTGATTCAAAGTTGACTATTGTTTCCCTAGTATTATGTTTTCCGATGGCTTTATATATACTATCTATTATTTAAATGACTGTTAATGCCTTCGACTCACATTTATAGAACTAATATTATACACATTACAACTATAGCGAAATTACGAAAATTAAATATATTTTGCATAGAGTTCAAAAATAGGACTCGTCGTTCTTTGCAAAAGCGTTGATATCCCAGTTATATGTGAGGGTTGGTGTTTAGCTCAAAGGTGGAAAGCATTTGCTTACCGAATCATTTCACTAAAAGGAAAGTTGGGTCCATAAAGCTCCATATAACTTGCCCACTTTTTATTGAAATGAATGCACCAAGGTTGGAAACGAAGTGTTCATGTATGTGTGTGTTAGTAGTATCAATTTTGTCTCTGTTTTTACGATTTTCCTACCAGAGTTTGGAATTGTTCCGACTTTTTGCTTTTCATTGTATGTATGCATATATGCATATAGTAAAATATACCAAAGGGATAATGAGAAGCCGTACATCGAAGAGGGATAGAAATTGCAATGTCCAAAAAATAGAACAATGTTCAAATCAAAGGGAATATTGTGGCTCGATCATTTGGTAGTTCGACTTGCATTTCCCCATTCAATCAGTGAGATATGTTGGCAGCTTGATACCTGACGTGTATTCAATATGATATTTGTTTGTGACATTTCAATAAGTCGATGGGATGGTCCTCCACATCCCTCCCCATGAAATATCCATATACTAACCATAACTGCATCTCAGCAATCTATGAAACCAACGTACTATAGTTATTCTACCATTATGATAAATGTAATCAAATTTTCAGTAGTCGCCTATATTTATATGATAGGATAATTCCCTGATGGACACCCAACTCTTCAAATATTCAAACGTTTCAATAAATGATAATTAATGAAATAAATAGCATTTCACCTCTCTGACAGACATTTCACCTCTCTGACAGACAGTTCACTTCTCTGACAGACATTTCACCTCTCTGACAGACATTTCACCTCTGAAAAACATTTCACCTCTCTGACAGACATTTCACCTCTCTGACAGACATTTAATCTCTGACAGACATTTCACCTCTGACAGACATTTCACCTCTCTGACAGACATTTCACCTCTGACAGACATTTCACCTCTGACAGACATTTCACCTCACTGACAGACATTTCACCTCTCACAGACCTTTCACCTCTGACAGACATTTCACCTCTCTGACATACATTTCACCTCTCTGACAGACATTTCACCTCTCTGACAGACATTTCACCTCTGACAGACATTTCACCTCTCTGACAGACATTTCATCTCTCTGACAGACATTTCACCTCTCTGA
>MJUT01034350.1:483143-493952 GCA_002080005.1 Gigantidas platifrons
TGGCCATTATATTGTCTGTCCTTTTGTCTTGTTTCTATTGGCCATTATATTGTCTGTCCTTTTGTCTTGTTTCTATTGGCCATTATATTGTCTGTCCTTCTTTGTTTCTATTGGCCATTATATTGTCTGTCCTTTTGTCTTGTTTCTATTGGCCATTATATTGTCTGTCCTTCGATTTACGGCTTCTGATTACCTCTTTGACATCTTCAAACTTTTCTTACAGTTACCTTTAATAAAAACGTAGATATCACATGGGTACGGTGTGTTCTTTAATAAAAACGTAGATATCACATGGGTACGGTGTGTTCTTGAATAAAAACGTAGATATCACATGTGTACGGTGTGTTCTTTAATAAAAACGTAGATATCACATGGGTACGGTGTGTTCTTTAATAAAAACGTAGATATCACATGGGTACGGTGTGTTCTTTCATAAAAACGTAGATATCACATGGGTACGGTGTGTTCTTTTATAAAAACGTAGATATCACATGGGTACGGTGTGTTCTTTCATAAAAACGTAGATATCACATGGGTATGGTGTGTTCTTTAATAAAAACGTAGATATCACATGGGTACGGTGTGTTCTTTGAATAACCTTCACCATGTAAGCTCAAAGTCAAAAGATTTGGAAAACCAAATTGTTCAAAGGTCTATGTCAGCAAGAAAGCCAAATGGCATATACAAGCTATAACAATAAATCGGCTAATGTCATCAATGTCACAGGAAATATAGTACTGATTCTAATATTTATTGCGATATTTCACGAACATTTGTGTTGAAACGTTTATCATCTTGTTTCAGTGGTAAATTATTTCTTTGATCCAGACGTAGAACGTTTTCATCACTACTTATGTTAGATACTTACGTTCCATGCTGTTGCAATCATTATATTTATTGTGCAATTGCTTATAATGTGATCTATATGACAACCCGGCTGTAATTAAGTCTGTTTTTATTTATGTCAGATTAAGATTCACAGAGGATATTGACACATATCAATGCTATTTTTCTACGAGGAAGTACCCGTCAACACGAATTTATATTTCTTTGCTATTTATGTTTATTATAATGTTTGATTAATAATCTCCGTTTCCAATTAGTCATGCCTTCATTAAAATAATGATTGGAAAACATCTTGTTTTCAATATAATTAGACCTGCATTCAAAACGAACAGAGTACCCATGTCAGGTCTATGGGGGTAGTGCTGTGGTTGGAAGTCAATGAAATTGACCATTACATCACATGCCCTTCGACAACAAAGCACCCATGTCACTGATGTTGGCCTTGTGATTAGAACTCAGCGACTTTAACAAATCGACCACTCATGTCACTCGATCACGATGTACTATCGTCAGTGATGGTATCCTTGTTGTTAGAACTCAACGACTCTAACAAATTGACCACTCATGTCACTCGAACACAAAGTACTCATGTCAGTTATGTTAGCCTTGTGGCTAAACCTTAACGACCCTAAACACTCGGCTACCTATGTCACTCGAACACATAGTCCCCATGTATGTGATGGTAGCCTTGTGATTAGAACTCAACTACCCTAACCACTTGACCACCCATGTCACTCGAACATAAATTACCCGTATAAATGGTGCCAGTCTTATGGTCAGAAATCAGTAACGTAACCATCATGTCACTCGAAAACAGGGTACCTATATCAGAAGAGATTTTTAGTAAAGGAATGATCCGAATCGAATACAAAACCAGTAACAATGATACAACATGCACAAAGGTTAGCCGAAACAACTGAACAAAACTTTGTCAATACTTACTCATACTTAAAACCATCAATATCGTTATTTTCAAATAGAGTGTTTTTGTTTTGTAATCTTCCTGTAGAGATGTTGCTCGACCCTGAGGTGTTTTTGTTTTGTAATCTTCCTGTAGAGATGTTGCTCGACCCTGAGGTGTTTTTGTTTTGTAATCTTCCTGTAGAGATGTTGCTCGACCCTGAGGTGTTTTTGTTTTGTAATCTTCCTGTAGAGATGTTGCTCGACTGTTGCTCGACCCTGAGAATTTTTTGTTCTGACTTCTTTACTATTATTTCATTTAAATATTGACGTATTATTATAATAGACATATTTAATGTGTTCGTCAATAGAATCAGTGTCAGGTTTAGTAGAAGAGAGTCCCTAGGCTATTTCACTTGTGAGGTCCTTATTCAAAGCACCCACGACTTCAAGAAAGATGGAAGAGTGTTTTGAATAATTTGAATTCAACCTGAGTTCAACCCAGTCTTAGTGGAGCTCCTGTTGCTCAATCGTTATTTTCTTGTGTAGAATTTTATAGATAATTGTTTGTCCCTTTGTTCTTTATTTTGACCATTGTATTGTCTGTCCTTCTTTAATTTACAGCTTCTGATTACCCGTTTGATATCTTCAAACTTTTCTGAAAGGACATAATATGTTATTGTTAAATACGGTACCGATTGAAAAGAACTGCATAAATACTAAAATTAACACTGTAAAAACTTTTGAAATAACCGTAAGAAGACGTTCATAATGTGAAACTTGTGTTTCATCCAGTCATATATTGACAACTACAGTATATGTAAGAAAGACCGTGTCAAAAATATCATACACTTTGGCCGGAGACCCAAGAGTTTGAAGCCCTATGCTTCAGTCTGCCAAGCCTATAGGTAAATCTGGCACTAAATAGAATGTACATCAAGAAAAACATCACATGCAGACTTAACAATCATTATTTACTCCTCGTTTTCTTTTCTATTTATTATGTTTGTTTAACTTAACTTAAACTTTTGAAAGCACATGTCAAATATAAATACGATGTCTTTGGTGTTGACTTAAACCTACGAT
This sequence comes from Gigantidas platifrons, assembly GCA_002080005.1. Lineage (NCBI taxonomy): Eukaryota > Metazoa > Mollusca > Bivalvia > Mytilida > Modiolidae > Gigantidas > Gigantidas platifrons. The sequence continues at coordinate 485,976 of MJUT01034350.1, forward strand.
CAATTGTACATGGTGTTCTAATGTGTTGTAGCACGAATCATTAGGTCGGTGTTACAAGACCATGGTTTTAGACTTGAATTAGTTAATTCCATGTTGTATATTACCTATGATAACAATTTATGTCTTACATATAACCTTCTAAGATAAGATCTGTATGTATTATGTAATTAATTGCGCAATAATTAAAAAAATTACTGAAAAATTCACGAAGTCTTCTTTATTAGTAGAAAAAGATCATTGAGTCTTCTCGAATGACATAACTTTGTAAAATAAATTATTTTTATAGCTGTGTTTCATTTGGATTTTTGCTGCTGCGTGTTTGCAATTACCCCACACTGTATAATCTACATACCTCTGGAAAAGAGGCGGATCTACAATAGTCTGTTTTGTCTTTAATTTTTATACACATGTCTTTCATAATGGACCGGATGTGGTCGATTGGACTAGGGCGCTGGACATAAGGCTAAGCGATTTGTGTTGCAGTGTATCAATGGTGTGAGTTCAAATCCCGTCGAGGGAAGAACAAAAATTTGACAGCTCTAAAATCTAATTCTAACACTGTTTGGTTTAATTTTCAGACGTATATATATATATGTAACACGGTAGAAATCCAGTCAGCTATTATGAGTACTCTACATTCAGGTTAACAGTGAATAATAAAGAATGACTAATGATTGTATAATACATGCCATGCATTTGTTATATATTTTCCAAGCTTTAGAATAATTCTTTTTTTTTCTTTAATTTGTTTGTTTGTTTTGTTTTGTTTTGTTTTGTTTTTTGTTCATTGCACTAGTCAAAATGGGAAAGTAGGAAAATCGTAATTTTTTGAATAGAAATGAAAGTTTTATAGCAAATATTCTTAATCTGGAAATGATAAAAGATTAAAGACACCAAGTAGATAATTAGAATCCGTAACTCAAGTCATATTTGGTGACTGGTCATGAACGATGAAGGGACGGGATTTGACTACGACATGGGTAACAGATTCGTGGCCATTGGTGACACAGATATTTCATAGCGGCTAACCAAGTCATGATGGCAACATCTATCCAAGAAATCACTGGTAGGACCCACAAGCTCTGGCATATTGCATCAACAGAGATATACTCCATATACTACTGCTACAGAGATATACTCCATATACTGCTGTTACAGGAAGGTTGACAAAAATAGATGCAAAGTACACAAACAAAGGGAAAATTGAAATAATCTTCTTATTTAAACTTCTGTTAATGTAAATATCTGTGCTAATTACCCAATATGATGATGGGCATTTTAATTTTGTCTTAATACATTTCTATGTTTTCATTCGTGTTCCCGATTTAGTATTTTTGGGGCTGCTTTTATACTTTTGATATTTTTTGTTATTTACATTTTTGCTTCGTCTGATATTGAATATGATTGCAAATAAACTGTTTTAATTAATCCAGGACTGATTTCTTGACTAAATTTCTTAATAAATCGGTTACACCAAAGTGACCTCATCCTACATATCGTATTCTCTTTTCCAGTTCTTGAATAATTTTAGTTATGTCTTGTTAAACATGTACAAAGAATATCAGTTTATTAACTTATTTTTTGCCCTGATTTATCACTGTCATTATGTATGCTTGATCTATCTTGTTTAAAAATGTGGAAAACAACATCTTGCCAATTAAATATTGAACACGATTGCATACTGAAGTTCCCAATGAAACCCCTTACATGATCTGAACTTTGGCATTGAAAACATTTGAAAGTTTTATGATTTCGATTATAAGATTTTAAGAAAAATTCTTTATTTTTCTTGATAGTTATCATCTTATTTAAACAGTTATTGATTGAATAAATTATGAGTTTTAAGAAAATGATATTTTTTTTCAATTTTCCATCTTACTATAATAGGTCTGACAAATTATCCTTCAAACATCAAAGTGAGTGTTTAATATTAAATCTTAATTCGTTTTTAAAAGTTTGCACGAGTAATTGTCATTCCACAATTACCTTAATAGTAAATATGTTGTAAGAAAATTTGAGGCACGCTTCTCTATACATGAGTGACTATCCTTTCCATACAATAAACTTTATATGATTAATTCAGAAGCTATAGTAATATTTCCCGCTTGGGTTAAGATTATCTTTTTAACAGTTAGTCTTTGCTTTGATTATCATAAGTTTTGGCTATATATCTAAGAGAATATTCATATATGTAGAAGAGTTCGTCTGTCGTATTTAACAGGACGTGATGAGTTAAAAGTAACGGAATTTTAACAAAAATCCCAGATGTCGCTTAAGCTAAATGGTCAAGTTTATTAATAATGTATACTTAAACTTTTACACTTGACTTTGATTTTCCTACAATGATTAACACTTTAATAATAAATTTAATTATGGTTCCCTCATTAGTATCCCAAAGAAGATAAATTGTGGTGCAATTCTTGGTGTAAGATTAACACGTTAAAACAGATTAATGAAAATCTTGTTATTTAATCTGATTATCAAAATATTCATGTTTAATGGTGCAGGGAACACTCAACCTTTCCTGAAACATGATGTCACTTCAGATTGTTGTTGAAGTTTTCTTTGTTAATTTCTGTTCTTTTACCTTCGTGTTTGTGTCATTGAGTTGTCTAACGCCGAATGACCATTTTATCAGCTATATCACTGTGAGAACAAACTAAGTAACTTTTTAATGAGATAATAATGATGATGCTTGCTGAGTACTAGACCAACAAATGGAGCTTTAAATTGGAAAGGGCTAGCTCTATGAAACAATAGTTCACAGATAGACATATCGTTCTACTCGGAAATAGCTGTATCCTAATCGAGGGGACTCTTATCGGATAAAGTTAATCACAGTCGTTGTAAGGTATAGTGTGCACAACGATTTAAGAAAGATTATCTATTAATTTGAGTCGGATATATTTTAAATACTGATACCAGTTGGTAGTTCAATTGTTACATCATTATATCTTACAATGCTGCAAATGTTGATAATTGTCAGAAAAAACTGTGGCTAGTAATCGTGGTAATGCTACACGATGACATAGGACAAGAAACAAACAATGTAATAAAGAGAAAACAAAACAAAATAAACCCAAGCAAAACAAAACAAAACATAAAACAAAGAAAACAAACCAAATCAAAGCAAAACAAAACATGGAAATAGAAATCAAATAAAAATGATATTAAGAATAATTTAATTATACTTGACTTGTGAAAACAATCATTCAAAACAACTATGTATGATGTTGTCATAGTTCATTTATTTTGTTTAAAATTGCTGACGCATTTCACAATTATGACAATTATGACAATAAATAGTTTAAACCAATTTAGGTGATGCAAAATAATAATTCACACAGATATTAAATAAAGCTAAAATCATTAGTGTAATTTGGGATACAAACTGCTTTGAAATTTTCGCTTGAACTAAACAAACAACCTCAAATGAATTCCTCATACAATTACAGATAATGTGTCATTTCCTAAATTAACTGTACACAATAATGTCTGACAAATATTTACTTAACTTAATTTACAATGGATTAAGTGGGTACATTTATTCATTCAATATCAAGAGTAAGCAATCATATTAAATAATCTTGTCACAAATCTGCCCCAGACCAGCAAAGCGTTTTAATTTTGCTTGCAGGTATTTTTATCTGCAACGACGTTTAATGCAACAAATTCTCGACAATTACTACATTAAACTAAGATATGATCAGATTCCCTTATTTATTCAGTAGCTTGCAGCGATCACTGAAAATTGCAAGTAATATGAAGACATGGTGATGATCCGTTAACACGAGATCTGGCCCCACGGGTCATTTTTAAATCGATTACCAGTAATTATAAATACATTATGATGCGTCAACTTAACTTATATATGTCTAAAGTTAATTACATATTGGAAAGATTTTATAACTACGTGGGTTTTCTAAAAATTGAAACGGTAATAGAATTTTCTAATATCTTAAATAATTGAATAGTTTTAAAATTGATCTCTTCTAGTTTGTCAAGGTTTGTTATCAGAGTGACCAAGTCAAATTGTATATAATTATTGCTACCATGAGACAACACAAAATAAGTACTAGACTAAAAATAAGTACTAGACTAAAAATAAGCACTGAAAGACAGAGCAGTAAATCACAAATTAATTTTAAAACCAAAACTAAAACCTGGGAAACATGATAGTACAACATGAAGACCAATCACATTCAAACACAACAGCTTTGAAAACATACTAGTATCACACAAAGAGTAAATCAGAATCGAAAACACAACAACAGTACAGCATAGAAATAAATCTGAAAACACTAAAAGATGGAAAAACACAACAAACAGCATAGAAATAAATCTGAAAAAACTAAAAGATGGAAAAACACAACAAACAGCATAGAAACAAATCTGAAAAAAAACTAAAAGATGGAAAAACACAACACAGAGACACAGAAAAAACAAATATTAATCAATTCAAATGCAGAGAAAACACAATACAACACAGAAATATAAATCTGAATCAAAAATAAAATCTGCGATGAAGAAAAAAACACATCAGTACAACACAGAAATAAATGTGAATAAAAAAACACAACAACTGTTCAACAGAGAAAGAAATATGTATCAAACCCGAAAGCCAGGAAACCATAACAACATTACAACACAAAACAATAATATGAATAAAATACAACAGCTGTGCAACGCGAAAATAAATCTGAAAGAAAACTAAAAGCTGTGAAACCACAACAGTACAACACAAAAATAAATCTGAAAGAAGACCAAAAGCTGTGAAAACACAGCAGTACAATACAAAATTAAATCTGAAAGACAAGAAAAAGCTGTGCAAGCACAACAGTACAACACAAAGTTAAATCTGAAAGACAAGAAAAAGCTGTGCAAGCACAACAGTACAACACAAAGTTAAATCTGAAAGACAAGAAAAAGCTGTGCAAACACAACAGTACAACACAAAGTTAAATCTGAAAGAAAACCAAAAACTGTGAAAACACAGCAGTACATCACAAAAATAAATCTGAATAAAAAGTGAAAGCTATCAAAACACAGCAGTACAACACAAAAATAAATCTGAAAGACAACCAAAATCTGTGAAAACACAGCAGTACAACACAAAAATAAATCTGAAAGACAACCAAAAGCTGTGCAAGCACAGCAGTACAACACAAAAATAAATCTGAAAGAAAACCAAAAGCTGTGAAAACACAGCAGTACAACACAAAAATAAATCTGAAAGAAAACCAAAAGCTGTGAAAACACAACAGTACAACACAAAGATAAATCTGAAAGAAAACCAAAAGCTGTTAAAACACAGCAGTACAACACAAAAATAAATCTGAAAGAAAACCAAAAGCTGTGAAAACACAGCAGTACAACACAAAGATAAATCTGAAAGAAGACAAAAAGCTGTGAAAACACAACAGTACAACACAAAAATAAATCTGAAAGAAAACCAAAAGCTGTGAAAACACAGCAGTACAACACAAAAATAAATCTGAAAGAAAGCCAAAAACTGGGAAAACACAGCAGTACAACACAAAAATAAATCTGAAAGAAAACCAAAAGATGTGCAAGCACAACAATACAACACAAAGTTAAATCTGAATAAAAAGTGGAAGCTGCGGAAACACAAAAGTACAACACAGAAATACATTGTATTCAAAAGCAACAGTACAACAGAGATATAAATATGAATCAAAAACACAAGTTGGGAAAACATAACAGAACAACTCATAAATAAATCTTGATTAAACCAAAAGTTGGGAAAACAAAGCAGAATAACTGAAGAAATAAAACTGGATTGAACCAAAAGTTGGGAAAACATAGTAGAACAACTCAGAAATAAATCTAGATTAAACCAAAAGTTGGGAAAACACAGAACAACTCAGAAATAAATCTAGATTAAACCAAAAGTTGTGGTTTTTATCCAGGTACTCAAATTTTCTTCACATATAAAATTGACCTCCACGATATAACTGACATATCATTGAAAGTACCATTAAACATCCAGAATCTTACCCATCCTAATAGTAGCTTGCCATACTCATACTGTAACTTGAAATTTCTTTTTTTCAAAATTTTTAATCAAAATCGATAACAGTAACTATAGTTCCATTAATTGTATTATACAAACGTACTGATCAAAGCCCTCATTAAGTAATCTTCATATTGTACAGAGAAAAAAATAACAGGTACCTTCTAACGAACTTAAAATATAATAAATAAAAAAGTCATTGATAGTGAAATTGGTTAGTAATTTGAAAAAGTCTAAGATAATTTTCATGAATGAAGTCGTCAATTTAACTATGATTAAAGAGAGAAAATGTAAATCGTGGAAATAATTTCAAATTGTGTCTTGTTAATTTCTTTCAAAAGCTGATAAAATAAAACGAGAACAATGACCGTCCATGCGTTATTATTCTGATTATCAAAAAGATAATTAATACCTGTATTTTTACCTGTCGGAAGGTCAAATTCTGAAAACTCTCTTTGAAGTGTTTGCTTTACGCTTGATTTGTACGTAATTATTTATCATTGCTTCAATTTAAAAGTAATTTACAACAATATAAAGTTCACAATTAGCTAACTTTAATGAAGATTCACAGGAAACATGTCATAATAATTTACCTAAAACATCATAAAATGGTATTACATAAATTGTAATGTTTACAGAATATTTTTTTTTCCTGATGTTTTGTGGTTTTAAACAATAATCTAATTTTGATATCTTCTACTTTTTTGTTAAATGTCAGACGAGTTAATAATCAAAACCGGAACAAGGAAATGCAATCAAAACTAAAGGGAAACCATGGTAACGCCACATTACAAGTAAACATTTCAACAAAATCGTTTTCGGTAATTATGAGTTGTTTTGTATAACATATGTTCGATTATGACAGCGAAATATACTGTCAGATAACAGACATGACAGAAATTTCAAAAATAATTTTGGAAATCTACTTTTACTCAATATATGTGCTGCCCCTAATAACAGCATTGTTCGTTTCGTTGATATTGGTGGGATTGATGACCATCACTGTTTAAAATTTCTTTTGTTTCGTCGATATTGGTGGAATTGATGACCATCACTGTTTAAACTTTGTTTAGTTTTGTTGATATTGGTGGAATTGATGACCATCATTGTTTAAACTTTGTTTAGTTTTGTTGATATTGGTGGAATTGATGACCATCACTGTTTAAACTTTCTTTGTTTTTGTTGATATTGGCGGAATTGATGACCATCATTGTTTAAACTTTGTTTAGTTTTGTTGATATTGGTGGAATTGATGACCATCACTGTTTAAACTTTCTTTTCATAATGCACTTTCAAAATTACTTTTAATCCAAACGATATGTTAGTTTAAAAATATGGCGTGCTCAAAACTTTCCTCTTTATAGACTGTTACTAATTAAAGACAACAGCCAGAGCTGAGTAAGTGAGCGATTATTCATTATAACACCAAGCGAGCAATATTCAGCTATATCATGACGACAACAGTCAACTTTTTGACGAGATAATGATGATGAGGATGATGATGATGATGATGATGCTCTATTCTAGACAAATAAGACAACTGGAATAATGACTCGTTGAGGCAACTGTTGACGGGTTCACATGACGCTGTACTCATACCCAACGAATCTTCTGCTCTTACTACTTAATGCTGCTTGCTTGGCGAAAAGAAGCAAATATAGTAGCCAATACTAGTATTACATTCTTTGCTTTGATCCGACATGGAGTCGAATCTATGATCTTCCTTAATCGAGTGACGACAACATTTGACCACTACACTGAACCGAGGCGATTTATTGATATGATGATCTAGTGCAAAAATGTAATTACCAATGCTAATATATGAATGTAAAGTCCCATTCCCAGTTGGGTTTTCGTTTTGTCTTTTTCTTATGGAATCCACGCTTAGCTTATATTTATACATTTTGGCTGTTCATTTGTGAATCAAGATTACCCCCAGTTTT
>MJUT01034350.1:541594-554452 GCA_002080005.1 Gigantidas platifrons
CACCCTTTTTGAAATGTTACTGTGCATTGGTCTAATACCACAACAATTTTAATAACTCATATTTGTGTAGTCTTCAGCAGAAAAAAAAATTCTGTCAGTTTGCCCAATGGTCCAACTTCTATCTAGATTCCTTGTAGGAAATCAGTATAGAACAAACGTAAAAATCTGGAGCAAGTTGTAAAATAAATAATTATTTCTCAGACCTCATAAACATTGTATTTATATTTATATATATATGTATAATTGCCTCCAATGACAATAATCAATGTATGCAATTTGTTTGCCCCTATTGTGGGCCCATTGATTGGAATAATAACTATTCTTATTCTTATTATTCAAATTGCAACAATTGGAATAAAAATATTGTAGTTATTTTTTTTTTTTGAATGGCCAACCTTTGCATATAAATGACCATATTAAATATGAGAACTAAGATTTCATTTCACAGAAATGAGAATAAATTCATCAAAAGTTTGTTTGGTTAAAAGCAGCTTCGGTGGATTGCGATCGCTCCATTTTTTTTTAGTTTCTTCAAAGGACGTGTATACACATCCTTGGTTTCTTTAATCAAAGCTATGACTTTTCGAGAAAATCACTTTCAAAATACTTAATGGATACGATAGATTTCAATTAACATGATATCAACATTTTCATAAATTTGGCAAAAATAGTTCGTTATGGCAGACATTGAGACGAATCGTGCAATGAATGACGATTAATATTTTGACGGCAACTTTCCCAATGCGAAATTGCGCCCATATGACGATTACAAAGATATTTCCACTTTAAATACATACTGTGGCATTTTGAGTACATGTCATAACAATAAAAAAAATGATTATCCTTGATTGAATTCTTTGTTCAGGTAAATCAAGCCAGGTGAGATCAAAGATTATGCAATCAAAACAAAAATTCTATAATCCGTTGATTGGCTTGTAACATGTAATAAAATTGTCATTATAGTGACTAATTAGTTTTAATCAGCAAATGAAGAAGAATGGATTGTTACAAACATTTTTCTATGAATTTTTGAAAATTCAAGTGACGAACTGAGTACAGGAAATACTCGTCACTTTCGAAAATCAATCGTCAATGACGAAAGTGACGAGCGCTAGCTAAATCACTGACATATAATGTTGTATTGAGTACATCTTGAGTACATATTAAGTGAGTGTTGTTAAATGCCATCTCAGCAATTTTTCAGCTAAATCATGGTGAGAACAAGTTAATTTTCAATGTTATGATGATGAGGTCCACTTTGTACTAGACCAACAACTTCAGAGAAATAGATGATTGAAGTTTATGGAAACTGACAACAAAACAGACTTATAGTAAAGATAAAACTTCACATGGTCCTTATGACCAGATGAGCTAAAAATAGAAGAATTTAATCAATACTAACCATACTGTTTTTGATAAACCTGACGGCTTTATCTATATCTACACCACTCCAGTTGTCTAATACATAACTAATACAGCAAGCACAATACACAAATCTCATGTCATTCTCACTTCCTTCTGGTACACAACAATAGCTGAAAAAAAATCAAATTGATAATAAAAAAACTTTAATATGCAAGAGTTATGCCCCTTTGATGTTCAGAACTACATTTATGTATGTGTTGTACTTAGTAATTTATGTTTGTTTGTGTAAGCTATTGTAAAACAAAATAATATAAAACACTAATATATTGGTTGTCATGACATTAAATGTAATCAGTAATGTAATTGATTACATTTATAAAGTAATTGTAATTTAATCGATTACATTTGAAAATTTATGTAATCATAATGTAATGTAATCATGAAAATTGCAAAGTAATTGTAATGTAATCGATTACATTTGAAAGTAATTGACCCCAAGTCTGGTTGTGCATTGTAATTTATGTTTGTTTGTGTAAGCTATTGTAAAACAATAGGTTACATTTTAATACAGGGTTTAAAGAAAAAATAAGAGTATTCATTTACAAGCTCGGGGCAGTGACCACATCAAACACACTCGGGACTTTATTTCTCTTCGTTTTACATTTTTATTAATTTTACATAGGTGTGAAAATATACAAACATTTATTGCTTGTCATCATAAAAACTGTTGTTACGTATACTGACAACCTAATTCACTTTCATTTTCATTACAAACTGCACCGGTGGTGTAATAGATAGCATACATGTACTTGCCTAAAGTGTGGTAGATTATGGGTTCGAACCCCAGTGAGGTCAAAATTAGTATTTGTTGCTTCTCTGCTAAGCATGCAGCATTAAGGAGGAGCAAATACTGGTTGGCTTTGAATCAGAATACCCTGTAATGTGTGCAAGTGGAGTGACATGTCTATCCACTTACTGTTGTTTCAGTGAGCTAGCACTATAACAATCCAGCTGAGCGTATTGGTGCAGTACAAAGCCGAATGTAACTTGTTCTCACCATGATATAGCTGATAAATTTCTCATTTGGCCCTAAACAACTATCAATACTCACTTTCATTATGTCAAATGCCATTTCATAAAGACTATGCAAAAGTAATTTGTATAATTCAGCAATACATCTAATAAGATAATAGGTGTTACCTAACTTGGGACGAAGTCCAATAATTTTTTTAAACAATATATCGGGGAACAAACTCCGGACAGTTTTCGCATCCGCTACCGAACATGGTTCATAACCGGAAGTAGTAAATCAAGGACTACTTCACGCTCTATCTCGCAATATTTTGAACAGGTTCCACTTCTCACGAGAGCTGCAACTTGATTTTTTTTCTACATCCTTGTACCCGTTCTTGATTTTATTTATACAATATGTCATTTTTAGTACTTTGATACTCGTGCCCCTACAAGAGCATTTTTTTACTACATCAACAGGGTATTCAATAAGATTGTATTGAACAGGCTGAATTGAAATTTGAAGCGGCTACATGATAAAAAGGCTTGACCCCCCGGAAATTTTTGTTCACTTACATTCAAAATGGTGCATTCTGAGGCATTTTACAAGTGCATGAAAAAAGAAGGGTTCATAGAAAAGATTTCTTTAAATTTGTTTAGCCAAACAATTATACCATTTCAAGATGACCGTTGAGCTGTTATTTTCTGGCAAGAATGGAATAGAAATAGTTCATATTTGGGATCAATATGACTTTGGCAACCACCAGTCTTGTCCACAACTGTTTATATGTCAGTATTGTAAAGGTTTTACAAAATTTCTTTATTGTAATCAATGGATGTCTATTTACGCATGTGTGTTATTACTACAGGTAATGCATAGAACTGGTTGTTGCTAAATATTGTCTTTGTTTCAGTTTAAGTAGACAGGTTTCTATTTCAGAATAAACTTAAGTGGTTTTATTTTGCTTGATAATAAAATATTGTAAATAGCATTCTAAAAGTATTTAGATTTTGTTAATTTTGGTTTGTTTCAAATATAACAAAGGGAAATAACTCTGGAATTTAATTTCTATCTGTTAGTGTTATCAATGAAAATCACATGTTTGTTTGATTGTTCCCGACGTCATTCAGTGGGAAAGTGTGTGTTTCCCCTTCATCCAGTCCACTGGAAAATAACAGCTAGCAGTTGTTGTGAACGGGTCTAGATATCCCAATTAGTCATAGAGGTTATAAAATACTAAAAGCATTAAATGGCACTTGAAACTTTTCCATTTGCATATCTCATGAGTTATCAATCGATAACATAATTATCTTTTCGATGTGTCTCTAGATTTTTCAATTGAAATATCTCTATCATTTAAACGTTTAATGGAACATCAAATTATAATAAGTTAAGAGTAGAATTAACACCGATCAATGATAAATTCGGATAAGTTCGTTTCATTCCCTTAGTATTAGACAACCCCTGACAAATGCATTGCTATCGATCCTGAATGCATTGGTGTTTTTTTTTGTGCATAATTGTGGTTTTTAAAAATCTTTAAGATGAAAGAGTGAATAAATATTGTATATTTCTTTTATTTAATGAACAAATATTTTAGTTTCTCACAGTCGAACCGGCGATTTCACTTGTTTGAAGCGGCGACATATCGCCGGGTGCCGGCCCTTAATGAAATCCCTGCATCTAATTTTTTGCAGAAACCCACTGTAGCTGTACATGTATTGTTTCCGGTATGTCATTTCCGGTGCATGAAAATTTAGTCATTAGTATATAGAAAAAAATTGCTATTTCTACCATAGTTGGGACTTCATCCCATATTATGTAATTTGTTCTGATGACACACAGTAGGTGGTGAAATGCATGCATGTCTCCCTCAATAAAGTATATACATGCAACAATAAGAGTTGTTGTCTGTTCTTAGAGAAAATATGCAGTTGTCCCTCCTGTGATTAAGTGGAATTGACAGTATTAAAAATTCGGCTCAACTGAACTTGGCGACCACAATACTGGGTTAGGGGTTGGGGTTAGGGTTATTGTGGTCGCCAAGTTCAGTTGATCCAAAAATTCTATAATTTATGCACGTTACCTTCCGTCTTCCTGCTGAAGTTTCTTTAACCCTGTAGTTACTGCCCTTTTATCGACCCCTGATAGGTCATCTCCAAGTATAATCAATGACAATAAAGCTGTGTATGTATTTGCTATATGCCCTGAGTCTAATGGAATAGGATTTTTTCTGGCCTGCAATAAAACAACATTGTTTTAACATATAATTAATTACAACCGACCATCCATTCTGCCATGTAAAACTGCTGTTTCAAATTCTCACTTGAGCTTTAGCTAAATACCAATCATAATGATGGATAGCAATTATTCATGGTTGGGGTTATCAATATCTATAATCACTTAAAGTTATATTGTGACTTGAAGACTTATTCGTGAAGAGGAAACCCTAGACATGTATAAAACAAACTGATTGTTGTAGACATGTATAAAACAAACTGATTGTTGTAGACATGCATAAAACAAACTGATTGTTGTAGACATGCATAAAACAAACTGATTGTTGTAGACATGCATAAAACAAACTGATTGTTGTAGACATGCATAAAACAAACTGATTGTTGTAGACATGTATAAAACAAACTGATTGTTGTAGACATGTATAAAACAAACTGATTGTTGTAGACATGTATAAAACAAACTGATTGTTGTAGACATGCATAAAACAAACTGATTGTTGTAGACATGTATAAAACAAACTGATTGTTGAAACCCAGTCCATCAACAGGTTAGGTTTCTAGTCTAAACATTTGAGGTAGTCATTTTGTTTATGGTACTTAATGCCACTTTCAACAATATTTCAGTTATATCAGGGCAGTCAGTTTTAAGGTGGAGGACACCAGAGTACCCGGAGAAAATCACAGACCAGTCGCAACCTTATCACATAATGTTGTAGCAAGTACACCTCGCCATGAACGGGATTCGAATTCACAACTTTAGAGGTGATAGGCACTGATTGCACAGGTAGTTGTAAATCCAACTACAATACGATCACGACCACGACAGCTGTGCCATTTATGTGGCATTAGATTTGCAGACAGTTATTGGTTGATTGATTATTGCTTAACGTCCAACAAGCAGTTTTTCAGCTATATTCAGAACAAAAACAAGTTCAATGATAGTATCATACAGTACATAAAAACTATATTTTAAATTGCCATTGAAAAATTATGGAGAGTTGGGTCACTTGGATGGGACGAAAAATTTAGTTTTTTGTAGTTTTGTTGTCAAATGTACTAAAACACAAAACAGTATTTTAACAAACTAAAGCAAAGCTCAAGAAAATTATCACAGCTAATAAATAAGCTTTTCTTTCTAACATAAATTTGCTTTCAGTCATGATCCTACTTAATACTCTAAAGTTACCTCTTCTGAATTAAATAGATTCCCAAGTGTTGTAGACCCTCTAAAACCACATTGGTGTATGTTACTATCTACAAGAAGAAAATATAACAGTGTCAACTATGTCATGAGAACTCAGATTCATAAAACACAATAATATGTGATTCATCTTTCTTTATATGAAGTGCTTAATTCTTAATAGCCACCCTATAGACAGTGAGTCTCACATTTCATGAATATCAGTAAATGTATTGCATTTGAAGAGTACCTGGCATCAATTGGGGATTTGACAGTCCCAAATGCAGCTTACAGATATGTGTGGCCGTCCACTCCCCTACCGATGCCAGCAATTCTTCAAATACAATACTGTTACTTCTATTCGAATGCAAGACAAAATAATTCCTATTGGGCATAGAAGGGGTAAAAAATTGCAAAATTTGAAATGCTACAAAATATTGTGGATGACTTGGGCACATAAATGTCATACAAAATCATGACTTCATATGAAACTTTTCAGTGTAAAACGTAAAGACTGGACGTTATTTTGCAACATATATGCTTCAATTTCTGATAAATTCAACAATAAATTATTTTCAAGATAGGTGATGTCTTTATTTTCTATCATATTGTATTATAACTGACATGTAAGATTGTCAGAATTTAATATGGCATCTCATTCACACTAGAACCCTTAGCTATGACATGTCAGTTGTGGATTCATGGCAAAAATTAGCTAATGAGAAATCATGCTATATAATAATTACATTATATTAGAATATCATAATTATTCATGATATTAATTTCTCATAATTTTAAACTATCAAATCGTGGATCTATCTTACATGTAACATCCACACTCAAACATAAATGTATTCATTAAACATGATTGCTGAAAACTATATTTGAAACCATATTAAAAAAAAACAAGTATTTTTCATCTTTCAGAAGGTTTCTTGGTGTTGTCCGTGTTGCTCATCTTTTTAGTTTTTTGTGTTGTCCTGATATGTGTCTTTAATTATTTACATTCTGTGTTCCGTGCTCTGATGTCCATTACGATTTCTGCATAAAAACGATGTTCGGTTCATCTTTACCTCAGTTGTTTGTAGGAGGGCTCACGTCTTATTTACGTTATTTGTGTTTGATTTGCATATACTAATGTCCAACACATATTGTGTGGTGTTTTTCATCATCTTGTGTATCCTACATTTATGTTGCCAGTTTCTCAGGATTGTCCATTTTTATTGCCCTTTCGGTATTCTCCAACGTTTATTTATTCCCATTAAAAAAATTAATCATATAAGTTTGTCATAAACATAATTCGCATACCTGTATCATCTGGAAGCAGTTGCAGTGAATATATCCAGTTTATAATGTCCTGTTTTTCACTTTCCACCACATCAAGTGAATCTAACATATCTAAACCTGAGATTCCAAAGAATCCTACAGTCATTCTGAAATGTGATGACAATATTTTGATGAATAAATTTAAACTACTGTCAGCTACAGGGGTTCAACTTTTTTGTTTGTTTTGAAAAAGGTAGATGATTCTGGACCTAATAGCTTGAATTTTTGAAGATCAACTAGGGACGTTGTCAAGAAACATATTGTATACAATATGTAATGCCTCATGCTTACTAAATTTGATTTACTGGCATACATACCAGGGTACTTTATATGCCTAACACCTTAGTAACAAGAGTTTTTATTAGGCCAAAATTTAACAAAAAATGTGTTTCCTCCACCGTTAGAAAACAAGGCGACTAGAAATATTTTTTGGGTGGTTTGGGAATGTCTTTTTATTTTATCTTGGTTACCGGAAATCATGACCGGAAGTTACTTTCCGATACTGTTCCAGAATTTATGTTTAGAACTGGTTTACAGTTTTATATGATCAAAATCCGTTGCTTGACCTGGGCAGGAACCAGATTTGTGTCATATGCACCAAAGACTTAAAAATTGGTATTTGCTGCTTTTCTGCTAAAGAATTAGAGCAAATACTGGTTTGCTCAGAATCAGGATAATGTGTCACAGTGAAGCGACATTTTTTAGTCTATAAAATATCTCCATAAAAAGCGAACAAAGCAAACATCATCATCTCGTCGAAATGTAACTTGTAAAAATTTTAGAATCACCATGCTGGCAAGTGTCATAAAATCATTGGTTTTTTTTTTAATTTAAATTGCTAAACTTCAATAAACTAGAAGATCAATACAGAATAATAATATCCGGAATCCAAAATTTGGACGTTCTGTAGGCTGTATTATGCTGCTTTCTTGTGTTTCCTCCCTAATTTAAGTACTGTGATGCTAACCATATTCAATATTGACTCTTTTATTATTCTCGCCTTTGTAAATCTCTCCTCTCCATCGAAAAGTTTGAACATACATGTATGGTCGAATGGGCCAATGGAAGCAGAAAGTGGCAGGAGACAATCCTGTCATTTTTAACCAACCGGATGCTAGAACAAAAACACAACCAAAAACCAAGACATGAGAACCGAAAGATTAAGACTGAGTGGTTCATTGATAGAGGGCAGTGGCAATAAGCAAACAAAAATGACCAGAAGATCTTAAAATGCAAGAAAACCCATTAAGAAGTAGTTTTATTTGTAATTGAATGAATAAAAATCTTAATGTGGCTTAGATAACGGAAAATAAAGTTATTAGCCACTTTGGCTACTGCAAAATTTTCTCTAGAGCTACATTTTTAACACTAACACTAGTACGACATGTACGATAGGCATATTCCACTATTGGAATTTTCCATCTAATTAGTTTTTGATCATACAAACAAGTTTTACAGGACCCTGTGCAACTGACAGACTAACATTATACTATAGGGATGTTTGCCATGATGTCACAGGCTTGAGAATTTACCTGTCTGGTTGGTAAGAAATGGAAAATTTCCATTGTCTTTCAATGAGGACTCAACTTTAAATTGTCATTATTTTTTTGTTATTTAAGATACAAAATGTGATTCAATTATTCTTTCAGAAGTGAAAATTATATAGAAATAATCAATTCACATTGAATGTTTGATAAAAATATTCAGAATAAAAAGATTGGAAATTCAATCTTGTTTTATTTAGTTTAGAAGCATAAAAATGCATTATTATATTAGAATTATGAATTTATCATATCAAAATTAAAAAATGTAAACTGACAGAAAAAATATGAATTTTCTTAAGTCTTTAAAACAATTAACAGAACCAAAATTGGTTTGGAAATAAAAAAAGTTATAAAAGTTTAAAAATTGGTTATTTTCCTGTCAATTACTTTATTGTTTTATTGCCAGCCAAGTATTTGTTTACTGTCATGCAAATTAGTGAATATGACATCACTAATGAGATTGGCAAAAACTCCTATACTCCTTGTCACCCAATGTGAAGTAAGTTGAAAATCAGAAATAGTCGGAAATCAAAACTTCTTACTGTGTTGAGTGAAACTAAAGTACATCAGCTGAGAGATCAATTTTTGGGCAACTTAAATTCCATTGATCTATCCTTTGTTTGAATTGTTTTGGATGTACATGTATGTGTTTATTCAGATATCATCAAAAATACAACATGAACTTTCCCATCATTGTCTATACCGCAAGTGTATCCTGGTAACCTTGAATTGGTCCATTTAGTTGGATGTTCTCAGAATTCTTCTTGAAGTCAATCGGTAGGTAAATGAAAGTGGAAGGATTGACAGACAATGCAAGACAGCATTGCCATAATATTCAGCTCAAAAACAAACTTCAAATAAACAGAAAGTTGTTATTGAAAAATTAGAGGCTAATTTAATTAAATGAAACCAGACGGCAAAAAAAGTGAGACAATCTGCTTCTAATGTTTCACATTTCTTTTTATTTAAACAACAATTCACATTATGAAGAATTCTACGGCAAAAAAACTGAGACAATCCGCTTCTAATGTTTCACATTTCTTTTTATTTAAACAACAATTCACATTATGAAGAATTCCGACGACCTTCGACCAAATAAACCTGTTGGTATATCTTTACTTAACATAGAATGCTATGGGCGATTATTTAGTGGTACTACTCCTTAATCTATGTCGACAATAACCAACTCAAATCTTTTTTTTTTTCACCCCCCCCCCCTTTTTTCTTCTAGATATGGTTCACATATAGAACGGTGTACTATTCATATATTTCATGATCGCATGTTTGCAATACCTGTTGTTGTCTAGTGAACAGTAACGAGATGGGAGAATTTGTAAACATCTTTGAAAGAATTTAACGTGTTTCTTTTTTAGAAAAGTTTCGTGTGCCATCTATTTTTTTTTTCTTTATCTTCAAACATTGAAGAGCAGTATTTCCGGTATGTCAGATTCTGTACGAGTTATTCCCCTTCTAACAATCGAGATGTGTTTTGAATCATCCTGTGGAACATAGAATTTGCAAGCTATGCAAGTTAGATATTGAAAATGAAATTCACTTCCTCTTGGGAGTGTCCTGTTTTGGAAACCTCCAGACATGACATTATAAAGGAACTTGAAAACAAGTTTAAAAATCTTAAACATCTAGATAACAAATCAAAATTTATTTGGTTTATAAATGTCTGCTGAAGACAAATATATCTAGTTATGAAAATATAACCTGTTCAACAATTTCAAATATTCCTTATAATTTAATTTTTACAACGAAATTTAATGATTCCTCGATTTTAATTGCGATTATTTCATGTGACTTTTTGAATTTGTCATAAGCGGATGAACACGTTGGTGACGTCACAATACCAACCCAGGTTGTCGAATATAACCAATGTTGCTCCAGGCGGAATCAGCCAATCGGATTGCAGTATTCACAATTGAGACAAGAAAAAATTAAATAAGTGTAATATTTAATTAATTTATTTATTTATTTATTTATTTATTTTTATTTATTTTTTATTCCCCCTCAATAACCATTTAAATAACATGATATTTTAACAATTTTGAACTCTGGTGTATTTTATCACGGGATTATTGGGTGATCTGCCTCTTGAGAATGCAAAATCATACAGTATTATCTTGGGTTTTGATATTTCATTTACATCATTACTTTGGTCACTGACATAACTATGTCTGATTATAAACTTTTGCTGTAAACCTTTATTGTTATTTTATTTTTATTTTTATTTTATTTTATTTCAATGTTTGATAATTACTTAAATCACGCTAATCATTGTAACAAATTAATGATGATTTTTCTGCCCTTCTTGCTTGACAATAAATGGTTTGTTTGTGTTTGTTTGTTTGTTTTGTCTCATGAGACTGGCCGGTGCAGGGTTAATTTCGTGCAGCTCGTTTGGCATATTATTTCACTGCAGTAATCAGTGCTCGGTCTTCCTGTTATATGTCCCTTATTTTTCGGTCTTCAGGGATTTTGAATTGCGGAAAGATTATATGATTTTTTGAGATGAGAGAATGGTTGAGCTATTTGGGAAAATTATATACATCTGAGGAAGGCTTATAAACATGAGTGATCATGAGTGGCCGTTCATGTCATTGGCGCGATAATATACGCGTATAATATTATATACGCGTATATTATCAACATATACGCGCATATTGTTGCTATATACGCGTATATTGTTGTAATATACGCGTATTTTGTTAAAATATATACGCGTCGCCGTTTATACTTAAATCGAATTTATTGGTTATATACACGTAAATACACAATATACGCGTATATAGCAACGCACGCACGCACGCACGCACGCACACACACACACACACACACACACGGATACTTGAACATCGCCTCGAGGTAGGTTTATGCCACAGGGGCTTGAATCGCTTTCATAGAGGTCACGCGGCCTATATACCATATATACTAACAAGGGATGTAACGACCAACGTAGCCAAGCCACTACCAGTTCTGTTTCAG
Source organism: Gigantidas platifrons (assembly GCA_002080005.1). Lineage (NCBI taxonomy): Eukaryota > Metazoa > Mollusca > Bivalvia > Mytilida > Modiolidae > Gigantidas > Gigantidas platifrons. Next base: position 553,253 of record MJUT01034350.1, read on the forward strand.
GCTTGAAAAAAATATAAAAAAATCACACATTTAAACAATCTTTGTTGTCATTCGCTAGCATATTGATTTATCTTTCCGACGAGACATAATTTTTCACAACTGCTTCACTCTAAAAGTCAGAGCACCTCTGCAAACTTGAAACTTTTGCTCCAAAATAGGTCACCAACGTTTTGCTATGGCACACAGTCTACGGTAAAACTCCAAGAGTAAAGAGCACAATTGCGGACAATATCCGCATAAATCCTGACTGTCGTAAATACCTATGAACGCCTTCGACTCAACTATCACCAGAACAGTTCACATAGTGTAGACGAAAAGCTGTAACTCACGTTTTTCAGTCCGGTATAAATCCTTTCAAATCTTGGAAGCCATTGTTAAAAATACACAGCAGCAAATGAAATCTGTCATCTGATTGGTTAATATTTCTCACGACACTCCCACATTCTGATAACGCTTGAAATATATGCTTTAAAAAAAAATTCAGTGAGAATTACTTTTAAAAGTAATTTTATATGATTATAATATACCTAAAAATCATTTACAATATTTTTTATATTGATTGATTGATTGATTGGTGTTTAACGTCCAGCGAGCAATTTTGCAGCTATATTCAGGACGATATTTTTTATATGTTGCGAATAAGTAAAAATACTTACCATGCCGTGAGAAATATTAACCAATCAGATGACAGATTTCATTTGATGCTGTGTATTTTTAACAATGGCTTCCAAGATTTGAAAGGATTTATACCGGACTGAAAAACGTGAGTTACCGATTTTCGTCTGCACTATGTGAACTGTTCTGGTGATAGTTGAGTCGAAAGCGTTCATAGGTATTTACGACAGTCAGAATTTATGCGGATATTGTTCGCAATTGTGCTCTTTACTCTTGGAGTTTTACCTTTGACTGTGTGCCAGAGCAAAACGTTGGTGACCTATTTTGGAGCAAAGTTTCAAGTTTGCAGGGGTGCTCTGACTTCTAGAGTGAAGCAGTTGTGAAAAATTATGTCTCGTCGGAAAGATAAATCAATATGCTAGCGAATGACAACAAAGATTGTTTAAATGTGTGATATTTTAATATTTTTTCAAGCCTGAAACAGAACTGGTAGTGGCTTGGCTACGTTGGTCGTTACATCCCTTGTTAGTATATGGGGTATATAGGCCGCGTGACCTCTATGAAAGCGATTCAAGCCCCTGTGGT
>MJUT01034350.1:576291-613971 GCA_002080005.1 Gigantidas platifrons
CCAGTGTTGTACGTGTCTTGTGTCCAGTGTTATATGTTTGTGTCCAGTGTTGTACGTGTCTTGTGTCCAGTGTTATATGTGTGTGTCCAGTGTTGTATGTGTCTTGTTCCCAGTGTTGTACGTATCTTGTGTCCAGTGTTATATGTGTGTCCAGTGTTGTATGTGTCTTGTTCCCAGTGTTGTACGTATCTTGTGTCCAGTGTTATATGTGTGTGTCCAGTGTTGTACGTGTCTTGTGTCCAGTGTTATATGTGTGTGTCCAGTGTTGTACGTGTCTTGTTCCCAGTGTTGTACGTGTCTTGCGTCAGTGCCGGATTTAGGACAAATGAGGCAACAGGACGCTTTCAAGTTTAAAATTGCACCACATAGCAAAAATCCATCGTAAACATTTTTTTTGGCGGGAAGATTCCCCCATGGTCAACGGGGGGGGCTGTGCTTAAGCACTCCCAAGCACAATGGTAAATACGGTACTACGTCCAGTGTTGTATGTGTCTTGTGCCCAATGTAGTACGTGTCTTATATCAGATGTTATCTGTTTGTCTGGGTTGTCTTTTCTTGATTGACCCTTCGGTTTAACGTTTATTTCTCGTCATGTTTATAACCAAATACAATGAACCCCTTAACCTGAATTATCCCTAACTAACGGAGTACTTACATGCTTGTATGCTTATACGTCCATCCTGTAATGCATTGAACTCAAACTGCACATTTTTTGGAACGAAGTACGATTTTATCCAAAAGTTGTTTGTAGACATGGCGTACCAACGTCCTTGAAATTTAACAGGGTCAAAATTTTCTTGAGCGTGTTGATAAAATGATTCTGTCCTGCAATTTCTACTGATGACGAAAGAAAAATGAAAGCTAAAATAAACTAAAAATAACAATAAAACGTCCATATTTGATAAAAAGAAATAAATAGACTAAAACTCCATTAGTTTCTTAAATTCCCATATACACGTGTTGTTATAAAGAAACCGACATCTGTTACAATTTGTTTTAGATTTTAGTATTGACTAGAAGATTGTTTTTTGATGCAATTGAAAATCGATGAATATATTTGTTAGTTGTATACTTATAAAAAAAATCAGAATATATATTACGAGTTAGGGTTATGGTATTTAACGCCACTTTCAACAATATTTCAGTTATATAGTTATATATATTTGTATTGATTTACAAAAATTGCCTATATACATATGAATAGAAATAAATGACGTTTTGGTTTGAATATCAGTGAGCAGGGAGGGGATTATATCTGTCTATATGTAATCAATAGTTTTTCACTTCCAAGACTTACAAGTGCAGTTATTGGTGCTTTGTTGAATGACAGACATGATCTGAAAATATTTTCCCCCGTTCATAGGAATTGATTCAATTTGTCTTGTGCATGAAAGTAACATTGTATTGTCCGAACACGATGCAGTCATGGGGCCGTCGTGATCGTATGGTAGTTGGATTTACAACTACCTATTCAATCAGTGCCTATCACCACTAAAGTTGTGAGTTCGAATCCTGCACATGGCGAGGTGCACTCGATACAACATTATGTGATAAAGTTTGTCAGTGATTTTGCGACAGATCGAGGGTTTTTCCGGGTACTCCGGTTTCCTTCAACAGTAAAGCTGACTGCCACGATATACCTGAAATATTGTTGAAGGTGGCTTTAAACACCATGACCACGATGCATTCATTAAGTCTTGTCCCTAATATGTTAAATGTGTTTTTATTCGTCCTGCACCATCAAGAAGACACCCTATGTGTAGGTGTTGTATCATTTAGGTTCTAGGAAGTTTACAGATATATAAAATGATATTAAAACAAAATATACATCGAACACATCATGTGGTCTTCTGCTTACTTAAGAGGGTAAATTTCTGCAATTGCAAACAGACTAATGTATATTAATCTGTGTTGGAATTTTTTTTTTGTTGCTTTTCTGATTGGCTTCTCCATAGCAATAAGATATGTAAAAAGCCATTCAGCATCGGACATTTATGGACAAGTTATCGACAGACTATAAACATTGTTAACCGGAACAAAACAATGGTCGATCTAAATTTACGACAGACTCAGTTCACCAAATCCGTTAATTAACATTGCTAGCTAAACGAAATCGGATAGCACCAGCCATCACATTGAACAGAGAGTTTCGTGTCGTATCAGGAATGTAGATGTGTACACAGACTGCTAGAGCCCGACTTCATGCATCTGGTTTGAATGAACGAAATCAAATCGCACGTCCTCAATTGACTGGACACCGCCGCAACTGTCGTCTTCGGTTTGCCGCCAGATGTAATACCAGATGTATGTACCCCATATTCGACATGCTCATTTATCCGATGAATCAAATGTTCTGCTTAGATTTTCATAATGGTCACATACGAGTTTGGAGACAGAAGAAAAGGACGGTTTAAGAACTGTTGTGTAGCTGAACATGACCGATTCAATAGATAGTCTGTTATGGTTTGGAGTGGCATTAGCTATGGCGGTTCTACACACCATTATGTCATCAGAAACGGATATGTGACCAGTGTAAGATGACATGATGAAATTCAACTCCCTATTCTTAGACTCTACACTGATGCCATTGGCGATGGCTTCATACTGATAGTGATCATGTATATCTCATCACACTAGAGTAGTAAATGACTATCTTCAACAGAAAACAATGGAACGCATGGGGTGTCCAGCAATATCACCAGACCTTAATCCGATAGAACATCATTGGGATGTCCTTCAACGTTGGGATTGCAATCTTACAAGTGTTGTCAGATACAGTAATTGAAGAATGATGGTAAATTCAAGTGAAATCGTTTTTTACCGGCGCTAAGTTCCATATGGAATGTTAGAATCGTTTGAAATTATATTTTAATTCACTACAATGAACAACTTTATATCAAATATTTATCCATGTTAACAAAATTATCTATTGTCATAAATTAAATTTATTTTTCCAAAGTGATAATTAACTTTTTTGTTGAGTACATATTATACAATAAATGGTGACCAATTCATATAATAGTCGACAGGTCGGTGGTTTTTTCAGTGTACTCCGGTTTCCTCCACAAATCAAACCGACCGCCATGATATACCTGAAATATTTTAAAACCAAACTAAACCAAACCATATAATAGAATAAAATTCAAAATACTAAATTGTGCACATGATCATATATAATTATGAAATATCATAGAATGTTTTGTCTTAGCAACAAAGAAGCTACATGGGCTTGTAGAAATATTACCTATTGACATATACATTGCTTTGAAATCCCCACCCCATTGATAGATCTATATTGAAGCGAACAATTAACGACCCAATCATATATTTAAAAGCTGAGAAAGTAGAGCCATTCCAGCCCCAGGACTGTTTTATATACCTTTGCATAGGAAGTGGCCCCTTTCCATCTCATTAAACACCAATAATAATATTAATAATTATTATTTTAAGTATTCTCGGGAGATACACTGAATAAATATGAACGTTTAATATCAATTAAATATCATATATCATGGGTAAATATTGTTTTTAGTATTTCAGTGAAAAAGCCAGTCTTAATATTAATCAAATGTAAATATTGTTTTTTTTTCTATTGCAGAGAGATAGTCTGAATGCACTTTTAGACGAAAGCATAATTTGATATCGATAGCTATGAATATGAACATAAACAAGACAGTTTGTGTGGCAGTTTTTTTAATGGTGTGTTTGGTAATCATATCACGTAAGCAAAACTGGGGTGAAGTACATAGTTGGAACATGGACGTAGAGAGTCAAAATTTGCCAATCCAAAAATCTGTAATGTTTATCAATAAACAAAAAATGAAAACGGATTACCTTGACGAAATGGAACAACTGAATATGGAAAAAGTTAAAATGGATGATTCGAGATTGATTAGTTTAATCAGGAATTATTGGATAGAAAATCCTTCTAATGAGCCTTATAACTTGACATCCGCCGAATCTCTAGATCCGTCCGTGGGACAGGCTGCGGTTGTGGATAATAAATTAAAATTTAAAGTAAGTTATGTCTTTTATCTCAGAATGTTTATTTTCAATCTAATTGAGACTATATCTTGACTTTGTCTCACCTTCTACAGTGATATGTCGCTCGATGAGCGAAATATAAGAAAAGGTGGTGGGGGAATATCGTGGCATATTATAATGGTTGGAAACAGGTCATTTAGTATTAGCTACTTATCTGCTGTAATATGTGGAGCAAACATTGTTGGGAGGTATGGTATGGTTTATGGATCTTGACGAAGAAAAAAATTCTTAAAAGCGCAACTCGTGGAGACGTAATTATATCCTAAAGATGCATTTTATTGCCCGATGTGACGCCTCAGTATTCGCATCGACGGTCCCCACAATGAAAACTTGTAGCACCAAGGGAAAACAAAATGTTTACAATGTAAATCTGAAATACAATATTAGTATCCAAAGTGACCGTCGCTGTCGTGAGCGTATGGTAGATGGATTTACAACTACCTATGCAATCAGTTCCTATCAGCGCTATAAAGTCGCGAGTTCGAATCCCACTCATGGCGAGATGTACTCGATATAATATTATGCGATAAAACTTGTCTGTGACTTCCGGCAGATCGGTGGTTTTCTCTGGGTACTCCGATTACCTCCACCAATAAAACTGACCGCCACGATATATAGCTGAAATAGTGTCGAAATGGCGTTATATATACATCATAATTCTTTTGAAACTGAATCCACCTGCTTATAATACTTTGACTTTTGAGACATAAAATCTGATAATTCACCGTGTAATTTGGTTTGGTTTATGGTTTGTGGTGTTTAACGCCACTTTCAACAATATTTCAGTTATATCATGGCAGACTGTTTTATTGGTGGAGGGTGTTTAATTTGGGGAAATTATCTATGTGTAAATGTATGAAAACTAATGCAATTCAAACTACTAAAGTAAGTCAGAATGCTTTAAATCTTATCGTACATTCCAGGAAGGAGGATTCTACGTTGAATGTGGGGCTCTGGACGGGGAGACCAGATCAAACACATTAATGTTTGAAAGGTTACGGAAATGGAATGGTCTCTTGATAGAAGCAGATCCAAAAAATTATGCACTACTTAGGAAAAAACATAGAAAAGCATTCACGATAAACGCTTGTCTAAGTGTACATCCTTATCCAGTCAAGGTATGTTTATTAACATTTAGTTTATTCAAGGTTAACTCGCCTGTTCTATTTACATATGCATATTTGAGTTTTATTTGATAACGGAACACTATCTTGAACTATTTTACTCCTTGTATCATAGTGGGTACTTTTCCGGAAAGCAGTAAATACCAATTTATTAGTCTTTGGATACATTGATATACATCTTAATATTTTCAATAATAAGGACATGTAGTTTTCGAAAGAAATATTCTGACCTTGTGCAAGGTTTGTGTTTTACGTGGGTCTGGAAGGAGTCACAGCGTGATTCGAAAATTTACATTTATCCGGTAGTGTTATACGCGAAAAACATAAATTTAAGACGTGAAAATGTGATTGTTTTGTGTGTGTGCAATGTGAACATTTTTATGTAGGTAAATGGGTGAAAATCCATGTTTATTGGCGTGAAAACAATCTCCATTCCGTTGTTGATGTTTTGGGGGGTTTTGGGGGTTTTTTTTTGCATCTGTAACCGGACTAATAAATTATTATTGAAATTTACAGTTTAATAAGGCGTGATTGCACCACGATTACGTGAAAGGTACACCCCCTTGTGGACTACTTTTGCTTGTCCATCAGAAATCCAAGATGGCCGCAATTACTAGACAAATTTTTAAAGGACTCTTATGAGAAATGCATGAATGTTTTCTCACAAACTAGATAGAAATTTGATTTCACCCAAATTGTATTAACATTGGATGGTCCCTTACAATATTGTTTTCATATTTGTGCGGATCTGAATTCCAAGATGACTGCCATCACATATGAGATTTAACATATATATGCCGTAACCCTTAGTAGAGAATATTTGAAAGTTATTCCCTTAAACCAATGGACTGTTTGGAAACAAATTTACTAGAATGTTTCTTTGATGGTTATCTATTAAATGTCTATTATTAATTGATTGATTGATATAATGATTGATTGAAATCAGTTATTTCCATGACGAGAACAAGTTTACAAGCTATGGTTAACAAGAATAATTTAAACTTGTCCTTTGAACAAATGTATCAGTTTTTGTGTTGCACATGTATATGTAAATTGTAAATCCAACCACCATGCGATCGCAGCCACAATGGCAGCTATATATAAATATTCCTAGAAAAACTAATACAAATTCCATTTCTTTCACTTTCAGATGAAGTTTAAGCAGCATTTCAACATTGGTAAACTGGTGTCACGAAATGATGTAGTGACAGAACATACTGTTGACGTCCAATGCTTTCCTTTATATTCTATCCTTCGTGCAATCAATGTGAATCATATAGATTTTTTTAGTCTGGATGTAGAAGGGGAAGAATTAAACGTTTTACATACTATTCCATTTGATAAAGTTGACATAGAAATGATGACGGTTGAATTTAAACACGTAACAGATGGGGAGTTCTCACTTAAACAGTTTGTAGAACAGAAAGGATATTCCTCAATTCTTAGAGTTTCCCATTATAATAACCTTGCGAATGATATAATATTTCGGAAACGTAAAGGCAAACGGAACTGACTGACTTGGTAACAAAAACTATTTTAATAAAATATCCCTAATTGATTTTAGATTTGATAGCAGGCTAGGGCTCAGTGTGATTTTAGAAATGTTTTTGTGTCCTGTTGTGTTGTTGACAAGTAACCAAGTAACATATTTAAGCAAACAAATCCGAAGAATGAGTTTGTTTTAATAAGTTCATAAGTAAGACACGAGGTATATATGTTTTGTAACAGAAATAAAATGATTGACATTTGGCTAGGAGCTCAAGTTATGGTGTACCATTCAAACCTACATGATGGACCATGTTATAAGCCTCGACCATCTCGCTGTTGCTGAAGTTGATCTTGTCATGATATAGTTTTTATAGTCCATCTCGCTGTTGCTGAAGTTGTTCTTGTCATGATATAGTTTATATAGTCCATCTCGCTGTGGCTGAAGTTGTTCTTGTCATGATATAGTTTATGTAGTCCATCTCGCTGTGGCTGAAGTTGTTCTTGTCATGATATAGTTTATATAGTCTATCTCGCTGTGACTGGAGTTGTTCTTGTCATGATATAGTTTATATAGTCCATCTCGCTGTGGCTGAAGTTGTTCTTGTCATGATATAGTTTATATAGTCTATCTCGCTGTGACCGGAGTTGTTCTTGTCATGATATAGTTTATATAGTCCATCTCGCTGTGGTTGAAGTTGTTCTTGTATTGATATAGTTTATATAGTCCATCTCGCTGTTGCTGAAGTTGTTCTTGTCATGATATAGTTTATATAGTCCATCTCGCTGTGACTGAAGTTGTTCTTGTCATGATATAGTTTATATAGTCTATCTCGCTGTGACTGGAGTTGTTCTTGTCATGATATAGTTTATATAGCTTTTAAAAATGTTGACTTGGCGTTAAAGAACAATGACGATCTGGGTTAAATTTCTTTATATTAGATTACTATAATTAATTATAAAAAGAGCCTTAATTGACATTTTTTCACGAGCAGATATAAATTTGCCAAACAACGAGTACCGAATAATTCTATATTAGAATCATGATACTTTTGACATTATTAATGATGAAACACGACTTGAACGGGAAATTAAAATATGAATAACTTAATACATGAGATGGCACAACAGGCACTTGTTTCATGTAGTAGTTTAGTCACTAAGTCTGCTCTTACTATGGTAAGAGATCGGGACTAAACAATGCATTGCATGAAGCACACGCACTGTTTTCATGTTGTACAGGAGCCGGGGCATATGGTCCACTTTCAAAAGTGGTGCACTAAACGATGTTTTTTGACATCCTCCCCTATATTTTTGGACAAAACAATTAGAAACAACCTTTATTTGGGCATGGAAGCAGAACATGTACAGCAAAGCACGAGATTTAAAAATATATACATTTGTAAATGTATGACTCTGGGAAAATTACCTTTTTTTTTGCATGTCAGTTTTAGAAGCTTGCCAAATTCCGGCGGTCTCCTGAAGCTTGCCCCACTTTTTGGGCCACGTCAAAAGCTTACCCCCCTCTAAAGCCCGCTACCCCACACGTTCGGGTCCACTCACTTAAAAACGTAACAAACACATTAGTTGAGTTAGAAACAAGTAAAACAATCAAAAAATATAAATATTGCTGAAATGAACCAGATGCATATTTTTTGTATTTAACGTCTGGGTCATGACCAAAAATGTATATACAATGTATGTACATTGTCGGGAAATATAAAATTTGCTTGTAGTGCTTTAGAAACACGTAGAAATGCAAGACTTGGAAGAGCGAATACGAATAAATTTTATTTGACTATGTACGTTTGTGTTTATCCTACAATGTCAAAATACCCAACAGAACATGAACATTTTACCGTAAAGAGCTCAAACAAGAAAAGTTTGAAGATACTAAAGGGGTAATCAGAAGCCGAAGGACAGACAGCACAATGGTCGTACGAATACAACACAGAAAACTAAACATCGAGCAACACGAACACCAATAAAGACCAGAGTGAACCCAGGTATTCCGGAAGGCTAGGCAGTTCATGCTCCGCTCGTGACACCCATCGTATTATATTTTTACTCTTGTTACAAACCCGATGATAAGTCATGAATGAGGAAAAGACAGGATTGTGATTACGATGAACGGAAAATAACCGTGATCATTTGTGACACTGATATTCCGTAGCGGTTAATCAACTCATGGTGGCGACTGTAAAACTTTCGAAGTTCTGGCTTCAACAGAACCACTATGGACCCTTGGTTCAGTAGCTTCAAAATCATGAAAATCAAGAACCACAAGCTCTGGAATATCTTTTCAACTGATAGATATATATACTCCATATGCAAATGCTGCTGGAATATGTTCTTACATGTAAAAGAGTTCACAATTGGACATTCTCCTAATTCGTTGAAGTAAAATTGTGATTTTTTAAATCCTGTCAAATGTATGTTGCCTTGGATTATTAGTTATTATTAAAGTGACAGCGTCTACTATTTTAGTTATTATTAAAGTGACAGTGTCTACGATTTTAAAGTGACAGTGTCTACGATTTTAGTTATTATCAAAGTGACAGTGTCTACGATTTTAGTTATTATTAAAGCGACAGTGTCTACGATTTTAGTTATTATTAAAGTGACAGTGTCTACGATTTTAGTTATTATTAAAGTGACAGTGTCTACGATTTTAGTTATTATTAAAGTGACAGTGTCTACGATTTTAGTTATTATCAAAGTGACAGTGTCTACGATTTTAGTTATTATCAAAGTGACAGTGTCTACGATTTTAGTTATTATTAAAGTGACAGTGTCTACTATTTTAGTTATTATTAAAGTGACAGTGTCTACGATTTTTCATAATTTTTAAGTTTGACAACAACTTGAAAATAAGATAGATAAATCAGTTAAATGACCAAATAACAATCTCAGATAAACAGAATCGTATGATGGCCAAGCTCATTAATTATTCAATCTAATTAAAATTAGATCTCTCACTTTGCTCTTGTTTATTTATATGTCGCGCGTGGGAGATCTAACGCAAGCCTGTAGACATCGCATTCTGGTGACCTAGGGTCACGCATATGTAATGAGATGCAAATAAAGGTAACGACCTTCAGAACAGCCAATCAAAATCGTTCTCTGATATCACACATAATAAGCACACATATATTTGATTTGTAATAAATACGCGTAGGTGTGAGAGGGCTTCTAAATGCTATTGATTTGTGCCGTAAATTATGAATTTTCACCTGAAGACGTCTTCTTGTCTCCGGAAATGTAAACAGTTGTCGGAACAATCGGGCTCCGACATAGTTGATATAGATAACATTGGAAGAATTCCGAAGGGATTTCTGGCATAATTCATTAGCACCCAGAGTTACGCCTCTTGCATAAATCCACTTTCAAGATCTCGTAAGCGATCATTTGAATGGACAATATTTTGCTTGACCCTAGGTCACCAGAATGCGATGTCTACAGGCTTTCGTTAGATCTCCCACGCGCGAAATATTAATAAAGAAGAGCAAAGTGAGAGATCTAATTTTAATTAGATTGATTAATTATTCATGACCCAGTATGATAACACAGAACGCATAGATCCAGATTTATCAAATCAAAGACATGGATGATCTATCTTAGACCAAACTGTATAATTCATACTGTATGTTTAATGATAAATTACACATATTTACCTATAAGAACACAATTTATCAATCAAAACTCAAATTATTAGCCATTTTCGGTCAAAGTCGGTTTTCTTCCACGGTTCCAAGATTTTCCGACAGAAGACATTTTCATCAACAAACAGATTCCGCGCGTGCGCAGTTCATCATACAGAGGCGGAGTTATCTTGATTGACTTGAATTAGAGTAGCCCAGACACAAATCGCATTGCGAACACGTTTTCCCCGACATATTTCGTGAAAACCACTTTTCGGTTTTTTTTTGGTGTTTTAGATGAATTTTTACTCACATCTGTTCAAGTTTGGGAGAAAAATATGTCTGTGTTTTATGCTTGATTGATTTCTTTTATATCAGTTAGCTAAAGGTTATCTCTGTATGACTTTTTCTTTGTTTGTCACTAATATTATGAGATGCTGTGCGAGTGATCGAGTGAATTGTTGCTCAACACCAAATGAGCATTGTTTCAGCAATACAATGCATATGGCGATCAGGGGCGGATTCAGGATGTCAAGTTAGGGGGGCGCACTTAAAAAAAATCACGCCCAAATTTTTGGGGTATTTCGTGTGAAAAATCACGATTTTACGCAAAAAAATCATATTTTTTCCAATTTTAGGGGGCGCGCGCCGGATGCGCCCCCCTCCCCTGGATCCGCCCCTGGCGATAACACATTGATGATGATGTCCGCTTTGAACTAGATATAGACCAACAGGTCTAGATTTTTTATCGTCCACCGGTAGGCATGGCGCATCAACTTGGACTCGTTATCCTGATTCCGAGCTCGAGTCACGTGACCAGTCTTTGCTCGTACTCCTTAATACCGTGTGCTTCTCCTGTAAATGACATCTCAAAATGATCGTACTTCCACCATTCCTTAATTTGCAGACGATGCCAAAGCTTACATTTCGAATTTAAATCAAATTATTACACACTAACAGTACAAGGGGATATAAATAAATTAGCAACATGAGAATTAACTTGGAAAGTGGCATTTCGATACATTTTGTAAGTGCAATGTATTCTCAGTCACCAGAAACTAAAAAGGCGTCAGTTTTCTCATGCGTATTACATTTCTACGTATTACAAATTCGTTCAGGTGGTATGATCTCACTGTTTGACCTTCTAATTATCTTCAAACTTTTCCATTCAAAATTTTCAAACATTAATGGCATTTCACCTAATCTCGTTGTGATTAGAATTCCGAAGAAATTTTCTCTTTTTTGGATGAAGATACAGACAGAAAATTTCTTCGGAATCCTATTCTCAACGAGATTACATTTCTTCTTCTTCTTCCATTAACTGGGTTCCATATTATACAGGCATACTCCATAATTGGTCTAACTAGAGTAGTATAACATTGTGCCTTGATTTTACTAGGACAAGAGCTGATGTTTCTGCTCAAGAAAGCATTGATGTTGTTCGCCTTCTTAGTTACTGTGCCTATGTGATGGTTCCACAATAAATTATGGCTGCTGTTAAGGCCTAGGCACTTTGCATTCTTCACTAACTCCAATGTTTCCCATGTATGTTGTAATTCTTGGCAATTGGCAATTTCAGCCAGATAAGTGCAATCTAGCTGCGGAACCGTAGCTCTTTAGGTCCTTGTTTTTGTTTTTGTTTGTTTGTTTTTTATATTTCCGGACCATATCAGTAAAACAGCACAAGGACCATAAGAGCTACGGTTCCGCAGCTAAGTGCAACCCAGAAACTCAGTAAAAAGACATCAGTTCTCTATACATATTACGAATGACAAATTCGTGCATGTGATGTGATTTCGCTGTTTGACCTGATAATCTTCAAACTTTTCCACTCAAATTTTTCAAGTTCAAATATTTTATTGAATAAAATGCCCATATATGCATTTTTGTATTGTACAAACAATATTCCACCCGCTTCATTCTTGTACAGCTGTTGTATTTACTTTTGGTCTTCAGTATGTTTTGTTTCAAGTAATTCCTTCGCGTAAATATACATGTATTCAACTTGTTGGATATGTATCATGAAGGACGTATATCTCATGTATGTATAAATCTGCTCCTAGAAAAATAAACATGGATGTAAGAGACAGTTTACAGAGTCACATAGATAGGTTGATGAACTGGTCAGATACATGGCTATTAAAATTTAACAAGTCAAAATGTAAGCACATTCATTTGGGACCAGAAACAGACACAAGTTACTCAATGCTCGATGACACCATAGAACTATCCAACGAGGAAAAAGACCTAGGCATCACTATAGACAGCAAGCTCAACTTTCAACAACATATCAATATTCAAGTCAAGAAAGCAAATAAAAAATTAGGAATTATTAACAGAACCTTCAATGTTTTTAGTACTATATAAAAACGGGTGTGTCTAAAAGTCGGTCTCGGTTCCGGGTCGCTATCTAAAAAGCGGTCTCTCGGTCTCGGTTCCGCCATAAAATATCTAGTTTTGAAGGGTAATAAAATATTTTTGTTAAACTATTTCAATTGCAATAACGTCATGAAATATGTCTTTTGTGATTTTAAAAAAAAATTTCGGCTCCGGTTTATTCTGTTTCATTGAATTATTTAATAAAAAAAATCTGTAGTAGGGTAGTTATAAATAATATTTCTTCTGTGACAGGAAACAGCTGACGCATTTTTATCATTGGTTGCCTTCAAGCCCTCAGAAGGCGGAAAGAATCGGAGACGGAAAGGGCTTGAATTATTCGAGTTAACTTGGAATATGGCAGTGTGGTTTGCTCAGTCATTAAAAAAAAGAGGCAATTGCAATAGACAATATTTATTGGTACTAACACATTTACAATAGTTGGTTATGGCACATAAAGATATACATGTAAAACATATATACATGTGTGAGCGACAGTGGCATCAGCTTGCATACGTACATATAAATGAAAAAATAAAGTGAAAACGTACTCATTTTATTTGTTATATAAACGTTGACTAGGATGAATTTCTCTTGGACATGCATTTACGAGACTGAGCCACCAGACTTGTTAAAGAGATAAAACATTTGAGCTATGGAGATAGACTAATAAACTTGGGCCTTACAACTCTTCAATACAGAAGGATTAGAGCTGACCTAGTTGAAACGTACAAAATCATCAATAATGTCGACAAGTCACAAGGTAGACTCTAACAACATATTTCCAATCAGAGAAACAAATACTAGATGTCATACACATAAAATATTTTAAAAAAAACACAGTAGAACAAATAGGAGAAAATACAGTTTTTCACAGAGTCGTAGACCATTGGAATTCTTTACCAGATAAAGTAGTCGAAGCCAGTGTAAATACTGTAGTTTTAAAAGCTTACTAAATAAACATTGGAGAGATTATCCGTTGAAATTTGTTCCCGACTTCATGGACCGGAAGCTGGGATACGCGGACTGATCTCACTTGAGATGCTGAGCCTATAATAGATCTCGACGACAAGGTAACAAGGTAATGTGAATGTGTAAAGAAAAAATTGCAATCTAATTTTTATCCTGATATTATTTACAAGGACCTTGTTTGTGAGAGACTCCATCTCAAATTTTCCAAATGCATTCTTGGTGTTCATAAGAAAAGTTCAAACTTTGCTGTGTTGTCAGAGCCAGGTAGATTTTCATTACACTTTAATTTGACATAATTAAATCCATTTTACGATATTGGTACAAATTAGAGAATTTATTTGATACTGTTTTTTTTTTATTTTTATTTTATTTTTTTTATTATTATTATTATTATTTTTTTTTTTTTTTTTTTGAAAGATGCTTATTTATGTAGTCAAGAGATGAACAGAACTAATGTAACTTCATGGTTTTCAGTTATTGAAAAAATCAAAGATTTTTTGAAAATTTCACAAAACATTATAAATATTAGCAAATGTAGACGGAAAAGTGATTTAGTTGATGGAAAATTTGATACTTACTTGAAATTTAAACAGAATTTTGGATTTGAGAAATATCTTGAATTATTAGAAGATCATGAATACAGAAAATCATTTTGAAAATTACGAATTTCATCACATAAATTGAAAATCGAAATTGGAAGATACCTAGAAATGAAAGAAAATGTGACAAACGTCAATCCTGCCTTATTGAAGATGAGATTCATTTTATTTCTTGTTGTTCAAAATTTAGTCAAGAGTGAGATATTTTATTTAAATTTATTTCTGATAAAGTTCAAAATTTTTCATTACTTGATGATGAAGGCCAATTTATGTATTTGATGTCTTCTGAAGACAATGCAAGAATACATTGTACCTTGAATGCTGTTAAATTTATCAGAGATCTTGTCAGTACGAAACATGCAGTATATTTTAATAATGTTTACTGTTTATTATTTTGTATATCTTCTTCTTTATTTATGCAATCAATGTCTTTCCTGTCATTACATGTATTTCTTGATGCCCTTAGTGGGCCCTTGATTGGCAATAAAAATATGTTTATGTTTGTATGTTTATGTGGTTTTTTGTACGCTATATAATTTAATCGGAAATTTAATGCCGCACCTCATAAGTTTTTCTATGTATTTTATCATATAGAATTTGCACTTTGTCTCAAGCGTTTTAATGACTTGCACCTTTTCTTCCAAAATGAAAACAACACAACTTGCACAGCTGATGAGCTGGCAACCTGTGTCAGCAGTGAAGACAAGTAGGCATTTAACACCGTTGTATAAAAACCGTTTTCCGTGAACTACAACGTATTCAATACAGATACAGACAGAACACATGTGACCAAAAAAATATATACTACAGTTACAATAGCAGGCACAAAAACAATAACAAATTAAAAATGTATGGGCACTAGTCGACTAGTACTATAAATTAATATGATAATAGGTGTTACCTAACTTGGGACGAAGTCCAATCAATAATTTTTGTTTAACAATAATGTGAGACAGGTGCTACCTGTAGCACAGTATCTTGACGTTTATTTATAGATTAAGATTAAGATTTTATTGATCCAAATTGAAGGGGCATACAAACATAATAACATAAGGTGATTGCATAAAATATCAATTACATTGTAAATACAAGAATATGTAATAGACAATAATATAATATAAGATTCCAACTATCCGAAACAGTGACTTTTTAACAGGAAATCACACATGCTTATTAAAATATCTTTACTTTCTGAGTTTAAAAGCCATATAAATTTATCCCCAAATGATAATTTTTCAAAGTTAGAATAATTAATGTTATTCTTAATTATTTCAAGAAGCTTGCGCCTAGAAGTAATGTAAAAGGAACATTTTAATAGAAGGTGTTCTTCTGATTCTATTTCGTCTGAAAAACATTTTACACAAATGCGATTCTCTAAAGATGTTATAGGTTTTGAATATCTGCCAGTTTCAATCTTTAATTTATGGTTACTGATTCTAAATTTAGTGAGAGATTTTCTTTTATTAAAATCTGATAAAATATGAAGATAATTTTCGAATCCAAAATTGCATTTGAGTTTTAGATAGGTTCGCAATTTCCCGTTTTCATCTAGAAGTTTATTTCTATTAACATATACCATTTATTTTTATAAAAGGCTTTTGTATAAACTTTAATTTTTCTGATAAATGTATTATGCTTATATTTAAGCATATTGTGAATTCCTGTATTGTTATCAAATATTTTAAAAAGTCTCTGTAGACCAGAATACCAAGTGTCACAACCCTGTGAGTGTAGGTATTTATTTTCAATGTATGCATTCTTAAGTAAAAAATTAGTAGAAGAATCTAAACGATTCCAGTATTTAAAAACTGAAGTAAAGCAATCTAATGCAAATGGTATTCTTCCTAATTCACTCAATATTGCAAAGTTGGTGCTTGTTTTATTAGCACCCAGTATATATTTACAAAAATGAATATGTAATTTATCACAGGGAAGTACAAATGGTAATCTTGAATAGTTAAACATAAAGTTAAAGTCAGCTGATTTTGGTAAATAACAACCCCATATTTCTGAACAATATAATAAAATAGGTTTGACAGTGTGGTCAAAGATGTGTAGACTAGTTCTGGGCATTGGATATAATGATAATACATCAGCTTTCAGTTTGAATAAAGCTTTGACTGCTTTCTTGTAAAGTTCAGTTTTGGACTCTGTGAATGAGCCAGATGAGGAGAATGTTATCCCTAGATATTTGTAACTATTACAACAGTCTAAAACTTTATTATTGAATAGGAAATTTTGTTTAATGAATCTTCCAGTTTTATTAAAGATTAAAACTTTCGTTTTAGATATGTTGACTGACATACACCATTCTTTACAAAATAGTTCAAGAGAGTCTAATTTGGACTGTAACCCATTTTGTGAATTAGATAGAAGAATAATATCGTCTGCATATAAGAGACAGTCAATTCTATTATTGTTAATATAAACTGGGTCAAATGAGTGTAAAAGGTAATCTGGAAGATCATTTATAAAATTTTTGAAAAGATTGGGGTTTATTACATCCCCCTGTTTAACACCAATAGATGATTCAAATGAGTCTGTGAGATTCTGGCCAACTTTCACGCAAACTGTAGAGATCTTATACATATATATAATATACCGATTTTATACAGATTTTTCTCCATTATTTCGCTAGATTAAACGTCAAGATACTGTGCCTGTAGTGCCAGCAAAGCAAAATCCACATTATATAATATTTAAATCATGTAAATCCATGGGATGATTTAAATAGAAATTTTACTTACTTTTGTGTACTTTTTGGAGTGTACTGTACTAGTACAATGTAAGGATGCTCTTTCCATCTATTGAAACAGGCATGGCCATGAATGCTTTCGAATCTGAAAATTATCTGCCAATTTCACGCTCATTCAGTGCATCAAAATAGTGTAGAGATTTTTTAGGCTGAGATACAATGTATATCGGGGATGACTTTTTTTTAGGGCAGAGATATATCGGGGACGACTTTTAATATTCATAACCGGTACGGGAAGTAGTTCCAGACTACTGTGCATCCGAATTTCTGCAGAAACCCCTGTATTGGTTTCCGGTGCATGGAATTTTGTCCATTAGTGATATGGATCTGAAATTAAAATATTGTTATTTCACAGTTGCTTGAATTTCAATGATTTAAATAAAGAAAGAGTAAAACAATTCCTTTATTTAAATCATTGAAATTCAAGCGACTGTGGTTATTTCTACCATAGTTGGGACTTTGTCCCATATTATCTCGTTGCGATTAGACCTCTCAAGAAATTGTCTGCTCAGCATCTCCATTCTAGTCTAGAAATCTAATCTTTTCTTCATCTCCTTTCAATAAAGTTCATCCCTCAGTGCTCCTGAGTATTATTGAACTTGTGTTACATGTAAATATACCATGATTTTTTTTTATTCACTTTTATTTGAATTTTGTTTATGTAGATATTCAGTGCAGACAGCACAATCCAATAAATCATGTAGCGGAGAAAACATTAGGTAATCCTACGTCTAAAAACACCAGTTTAAAAGTGAAAATCGTTCACAAAAGAAAGAAAACGACTTGTTTACATTTTTGCAGAAGATCTCTCTTTTTATAGTTTATGTATTTTTTCTTTGTACATGTATAACTATATGTAATCAATTACAATCAATCAATTGCAATTATTGTATAAAGTGAATGTCTGTTTTGTTTTGTATATCTGATTTATTGTATAATTATGCTGCCCCATTGTGGGCACTTTGATTAGTAATAAAAAACATTTCTTTCTTTCTATTAAACAAGACACTATTTTCATATCTATTCCACTCTCTTCTTCTGAAACCACTGGACAAAATAGAACTAAATCAGGTTCTTCCTTGTATTGTATTTTTTTTTATGAATGAAAAAATAATATGGTCTGGAGGCACTGGAGGTTTTATACACAACAACATTTTTTGCATGTCATATATATTTCTAAGGATCTAGAAGTTGAGGAAATGAATTTATAAAATTTGTTCACGCCAACGATATAAATGAAATACTGTTTAAGTTGGTGTTAAACTCAAATCAATCAATCAGTAGAAATGTATGTATTCACCATTGACTCTATTGTTAATAATGCCGTTTTCTCAGAAAGGGTCAGTGGTAGTTATTACTAATATTTACTTACATGACATATTCAATGCATATTGCATGTACATGTATCACTACTATAGTTATACATGTAGTTAATAACGTTTTGAGTTAGTTTCCCATTGGTGGCAATTATAATGTGTACTTGATAAGTAAAAATATATTTCAGTTACTTGAAGCAGGTCTTTGATTTCCTCCACTACAACTGAAATATTTTTTGAAATGCTGCTAAACACTCAATAACCCTACTCCCTTTTTTTTCTCCTCAGAAACTGGTTGTACCTAAATTAAAGTATATATGAATAATCAATTCTGTGATGAAGACAACATATGACACTACTGAACTACAAAAAAATATATATAAAGATTAATTGAAATCAATTGAAAGATGGTCTCCACCGCAGGAACTAATTTGGTGGTGTAATGGTAAATGTGCTCGTTGCATTGCAGCAAGTGCAGTAGATCATGGTTTCAAGACCCGGTTGGATCAAACCAAATTTTAAGCCTATGCTATTGGTATTTGTTGCTTCTCCACTAAGAAAAAGCAAAGTCTTACACGTTACTGGATCGACATGTCTATCCACAGGCTGTTGTTTCAATGATCTACATGTAGCTCTTTAAAAATTGAGCTACACATGGTAGTTTAGTACAAAGCAGACATCATGATTATCATCTCATTCATGTAACTTGTTCTTACATTGATATAGCTGAAAAGTTGCTCATTTGGCATTAAGCAACAATCACTCGCTCACTTACTCTGCAATTCAGGGTATAGTTTTAGCATTTTTATTTTCACAAGGACCCGACACCAGATTTTTTAATACATGTAATACTTATTCTATTCTATGCTTTTATTTCAGATTAGAACTTGGGGCATATTATGAGTACTGCCATACTAATGTTGCCATCTTCTCCTGAATAATGGTGAAAACCAAAGCGTACATAACATGTGGTGCTATCTCTTCCATTTTGTTTATTATAATGCTATTAATATATCATCTTTTGAATCATGGTTCTGGTGAATCCTCTAGGACAGAATATAGATCGTATATTACTCTAAATCGACACATGTTTATTAAGCAAGAACAATTTAACAAGGAATATATCAAAGAGGCAGATTATTTGAACAGAAAACAAGTAAGCATGGATGATCCAAGACTGATTAAATTGATCAGAAATTACTGGATAGAAAATCCATCAGATGATGATTACAACCTTGAATTCCCAGATAAGTTGGATCCTTCAGCTGGACAAGCACCTTTTATAGACAACAGAATGAATTTTAAGGTTGATTTATTATAGTTATATATTTCCAAAAGTTTTTGTTTGGTCATCATATGAGCTCTAATCTCAAATTCCCATGATCTTGATATTCACCATAATTATACATTTGTTTATTGACATTTATGGGGTGCTGCTCTGCTCCATTCCTACCAAGGGGCCGTCGTGGCCGTGATCGTACGGTAATTGGATTTACAACTACCTAATCAGTGCCTATCACCACTAAAGTTATGAATTCGAATCCCGCTCAGGCGAGGTGTATTCA
This sequence comes from Gigantidas platifrons, assembly GCA_002080005.1. Classification (NCBI taxonomy): domain Eukaryota; kingdom Metazoa; phylum Mollusca; class Bivalvia; order Mytilida; family Modiolidae; genus Gigantidas; species Gigantidas platifrons. Next base: position 596,169 of record MJUT01034350.1, read on the forward strand.
AAATGACATTATGTGATAAAGTTTGTAAATGACTTGCGGTAGGTCGCTGGTTTTATCCAGGTACTCTGGTTTCCTCAACCAATAAAACTGACCGCCACGATATAGCGGAAATATTGTTGAAATTGGGGTTATACACCAGTACATGAACCCTTTTCTACCATATTCTAAATCAAGGGTCACAATGTAAAATATTGCATTTCTAAGTGTACATACATGTAGAATTAACTAAAATATCGTAAGACCTGAATAGAACAATATCTTCAAAATTAATTAATGAATAACTTAAAGTAAACTTTTGAAAACGAAAACCCTTACTGCAAATTGCATGTACATAAGGAGGTTCACACCATACAATGACTCAGCTTAGGTGATTCACTCTTGCACTTCCAAAAAAGGTCTAGGAGGTTCACACCATACAATGACTCGGCCTAGGTGATTCACTCTTGCACTTCCAAAAAAGGTCTAGGAGGTTCACATCATACAATGACTCAGCCTAGGTGATTCACACTTGCGCTTCCAAAAAAGGTCTAGGAGGTTCACACCATACAATGACTCAGCTTAGGTGATTCACACTTGCACTTCCAAAGAAGGCATAGGAGGTTCACACCATACAATGACTCAGCCTAGGTGATTCACTCTTGCACTTCCAAAGAAGGCATAGGAGGTTCACACCATACAATGACTCGGCCTACATGTAGATAATTCACTCTTGCACTTCCAAAGAAAGCCTTGGAGGTTTACACCATGCAATGACTCAGCCTAGGTGATTCACTCTTGCACTTCCAAAGAAGGCATAGGAGGTTCACACCATACAATGACTCAGCCTACATGTAGATAATTCACTCTTGCACTTCCAAAGAAAGCCTTGGAGGTTTACACCATGCAATGACTCAGCCTAGGTGATTCACTCTTGCACTTCCAAAGAAGGCATAGGAGGTTCACACCATACAATGACTCAGCCTACATGTAGATGATTCACTCTTGCACTTCCAAAGAAAGCCTTGGAGGTTTACACCATGCAATGACTCAGCCTAGGTGATTCACTCTTGCACTTCCAAAGAAGGCATAGGAGGTTCACACCATACAATGACTCAGCCTACATGTAGATGATTCATTCTTGCACTTCCAATGAAAGCCTTGGAGGTTTACACCATGCAATGACTCAGCCTAGGTGATTCACTCTTGCACTTCCAAAGAAGGCATAGGAGGTTCACACCATACACTGACTCAGCCTACATGTAGATGATTCACTCTTGCACTTCCAAAGAAAGCCTTGGAGGTTTACACCATGCAATGACTCAACCTAGGTGATTCACTCTTGCACTCTAATGTAAAACTAGGAGGTTTATACATGTACATCTATCGCAGGTAAAAAATATTTGTTTATATATGTATTTCTCTCTATAATCCTGTTTTAAAATGAAAGACAATTTTATTATTTAATATTATACATTTATATTGCATCTTGCCATCTAATTATAAATGAAAACTTTCTATTTTTTTCAGGAAAATGGATTCTACATAGAATGTGGGGCTTTAGATGGCGAGACAAGGTCAAACACTCTGATGCTTGAACGTTTACGGAAATGGGATGGTCTTCTTATAGAGGCTGATCCTTCTAATTATAAACTATTGAAGGCAAAGCATAGAAAAGCATTCACTATAAATGCCTGTCTGAGTATATTCCCATTTCCAGTCATGGTGAGTTGATATTCAGTGGTTTGGTTTACAATGTAGTTTATGGTGTTTACGCCACTTTCAACAAAAGTTTTATTGGTGTAGGAAACTGGAGTACCTGGAGAAAACCACTGACCTGCCTCAAGTCACTGACAAACTTTATCACATAATGTTGTATTGAGCACACCCCACCGTGAACGGGGTTCGAAATCACAATGTTAGTGGTGATAAGCACTGATTGCATAGGTAGTTGTTAATCCAACTGCCATACGATCATGACCAGGACAGCCCCAGTATTCAATGAAATATTATTTCATTAGCATTATCATGATTGAACATGATAATTGTGTAAACAAAATTGAAATCTTCATAACAGAAGGATGATTAAATGAGATACACATGCATTCACATCATTGGTTCTTAAGTAGATGTTTTTAAAAATATTTCTGATTGCAGCTTATGTTAAATTTTGGTCCCTCAGTGGTTGGACCCTATGGGCATTGTGGACCTCATTAGGACAAGCTCGATTCTGTATGATACCAAATACTATGGTATTACCAGGATTCCATGCTGGTTTTTATGAAGATTGCAGCCTACTTTGTACTATGAATTCCTCCACTTAAACTATCCCTATAAAAATATATTGTTTTGCTGTTGTTTCAATAAAAGATTATAATTTTACCCTTTTCTTTAAACAATGCTTTCTGATAAAATTTATGGACATTTAGAAAATTATATATACATGCAAACCAATAATTATTTGATATAGGCTTAAATTCAAAATCATTTTTCTCAATTACAGATGCAGTTTAAACAGAGATTCAACCAAGGAAAACTAATGGAAAATTCTGAAGATTTAAGAGGAAAAAAGGGGAGTGTGGTTGAAGTTCAGTGTTTTCCCCTGTATTCAATATTATTAGCTATTAATATGACTACAATAGACTTTTTCAGTTTGGATGTGGAAGGTGACGAATTGAAAGTGCTACAAACTCTTCCCTTTGATAAGGTTAATATTGACATGATGACAGTCGAATTTCAGCATATAGAACTTGGGGAAAATTATCTTAAAAACTTTGTTGAAAGTAAAGGATATGATTCCCTCGTCAAAATAGGACATTATAGAAACTGGGCTAATGATATTATATTTAAAAAAGACAAGTTGAGATAGCAATGTTTTTATATTGTACTTTGAATGATAAGGGAGTATACTGGTTTCATTCTGTGTCAGTGGCTTGAACATCATGCTTAATATAATGTAGATTCCAATTTCAAGTCTACAACATAGCGGTACATAGGACATGTAGTTGCTGTGGAGATGGTGGCTATGGTAACATGATTTACATCTACCTAGGCAATCAATGGCTATCACCGCTAAAGTTGTGAGTTTGATTCATTTACATGTCAAAGTCAGTGTACTCTGCAACATTATGCGACAAAGTTTGTCAGTGACTTGGCTATGACAGGGCAAAGTGGTTTTTCTGCCTACTACGGTTTACACCACCCACCCATATAACTGACAACCACAATATAACTAAAATATGGTTGAACATGGTGTCATGCACTTGTAACTCAAAGACGTGTAAATGTCTACAATCAAAGAAAAACTACAGAATCATCATCAAATACGGACAAGACAAGAGGAATGAAAAAGTAATAACTAGCCCAAAACAACTAAAGATTTGTCTAGATGTCTGGTTTTAACAAGATAACATTTTATTCCTGTTAATCATTTTAAGATCACATAGACAGGCCAGATTTTATTACAACAGACAAACAAATATTTGTTAGTTTAATGAGTTTAAAATAGGTTATTTAGCAATAAAAATGTTTGAGACAGAGAAGGAAAGGTTTTGGGGAGTCTGTCGGTTTCAAAACAACTAAAATAAACATGGTATTATAATGTTAATCAAATGTGTTCAACTTTTTTTTTAGTAAGTTTAATTATTAATTGTAAATATACACTGTTATGTCTATTTACCATGTGTACTTATCATATACATATTTTGTTATATTTTATTGGTGCTGATTGACTGCTTTAGTGTGCTTTTAACATTTTAGTATTTTGTTCTAATTTGGTTCCTGTGCCTCCTACGATCAGAGCATAGAGTGGTGATTGCTGTGTGTGTGGGGATCCAGAAATCAGAATGCTTCACTTGCATTAGCCTGCTTTTTACATGTATATATATGTTGTAATATGCCTGAATGTCTTATTTTTATGTTTTATGTCTGGCTTCTTTTAACATGATAGGCACAACACATAAAGGCTCTTGCCACATGTGTTCTGACTTTTAACTGATTATATTAACATTTGCATCCATGTACGTTCTCACCATGTGCTTTTATGTATGTCTTAACTCTGTTATATTGTTATTAATGTCGGTTTTAAAAGCTCACAAGAGCTCGTGTTATTCATTTATTCATGTACCGACTATAAATAAAGATTTGAACTTGAAGTGATGTTTTAGTGCAATCAATTTAAACAAAAAATTTTAAATAATGTTTGACAGTCAAACAACCTTAGCTCATTTCTGATAAGTCATTTCCTTTAACTCAAAATAAACCTTTGGTCTCTTTGTCTGAGCTTAATTCATCCTGGATAAATCAAATACACTGATATTTCGAAGAATATGTTTCACTCTCTTCTCTTCATCTATAAAATTGGTATTTGTTGTTTCTCCACTATTTACACAGTATCATAAAGGAATTAAGAGCAAAAACTAGTTGGCTAAGAGTCAAAATAATGTGTAGAGTGACATGTCCATCTGAAGACTGTTGTTTCAGTAAGCTAGAACTATAAAAATAAATCCAACTCAGCATGTTGGTCATTACAAAACAGATGTCATCATCTCATCAAGAAGTAACTGATTACCCCTTTGGTATCTTCAAACTCTTCTTGTTCTTACCATTAAATAGCTGAAAATATGTTCATTTGATGTTACACAACAATTGCACAGCAACACGATTTGGACCTGCTATGTTTGATTGTGTCATGTGGTTATTCTCCTTCATTTAGCCATCATTTCAGAACATTTTTTCAAATAATAAAAACGTAGATATCAAATTTAGTACACACATGGCATTTCTGAAATCACCTTCAATAGGTACGCTCAAGGTCGAAAGACTGGAGAACCAAATTATTGTAAAGTTATGTCAAAAGTATATATGTTATTGTAATGTTATCTGAACCTGAACTAAATAATAGCCTGGGTTGACAAGTGGTAAATGTTCAGGATTTATGATTATGACCACAAGTCTAACACCACAGACCTAGGCTCGTGTCCTCATATCTACATGAATTATTAATGCTATCATACACCCACTTATGGTTACAACAATAATTCCCTTTCTTTTATTATTACACTTCCTCAAATAGAGCATTGATATTAATATCACACATGCATATGTAGATCCCAATGAAGGTGTTAGTTAGCAAGCTTAAGCCAGTATATTTTCAGGTAGAACATGACGAAATGGACCCTGTTTTGATGAGATGGTGATAATGCCTTTTTGGAGGGGTATGTGTTGCTCATCTTTTTGGAGGGGTATGTGTTGCTCATCTTTTTAGTTTTCTGTGTGGTGTTGTTTTTTTTTTGTTGTCTTTTGTGCCCAATGTTGCCTGTGTCTGTGTCTGTGGATTGACCATTCTTGATTTGCCTCTTCTGTTTTGTCTAACATGTATTGTAGTTAATACAAAACGTTTAGCTGGAGTCATATAGTTCTAATTCAATGAAACAATATATATACAACAGCCCACAGATATGAAGGTATTGCCACTCAAATACATTATCCATCGTCTGGGCCAATAGTTCGTCATAGGATAAATTCATATTTATATTGAAAACTAGATTGGTATTTGTGTAAAACCTGTGGTTAAGGTTGAACATGTCTGTTGTATTCTGCTACTGCTGGAATATTGTTATGGATAAATAGGAAGTTGACAATAGGAAAAGTGAAGTCATCACTTTGTTATGTTTTGTTTTTAATATTCGACTTTCTATGTTGTCGATTTCAAGGTGAAGGTTATGGTAAGAAGCAGGCTTTTGCATGTCAATAGTATCCTTTACTTCAAGGCCATTTAGGAATCCTTTGAAGAAAATCTGCTTCATAGGCATAGAAACAAATAAGTGAATAGTGGAGCACAATTAGCCCTCATTGGAATACCTATCGTTTGCTGAAACACTAATCCACCAAACTGGACATATATGTTGCTGTTAACAAACCTCACATTTGAATGATCTCCTCCTGTTGATATTTATTGTTAGATTTTAAGAGGCTTTTGCATTGACTAAAGTCAGACTTATTTCAAATATTTAAAGATTAAGAATTTAATAAGATACCAGTTTCTTATTATATACAAATAATACTGTTAACATCAAGTGAATAATTGGATAAATAATATACTGTTTATTTATTATCATACACATATGTAGTTACAAAAGCTAAACATATATTTAACAAACTTCATATAACTGGATTTAATTTTACATCTAGATCAACTTTAAATTAACCAATGAAAATAGCTGAACTTGAAATGGACCAATGAAAATGTCGCTGACAAAATCTTTTCAGGGTGTTCGAATTCAGTTACAGGGAATAAAGAAAAGGTCCCTGTAAATAGAATGGATTTTCTAAAGTTCACATAGATGAAATGTAAAAATATCCAGTTGTGTCTGGTGTACATGGCAGGTACATGTAGCATATCTACAATTTCAATCCCATTGTTAGCAAAATTGTTAGTCTTTGGCCTTGGTAATGATTTTCAGTCTTTAATCTGCCCTGTTAAGGAATTCATGAATAGCAGAGTTCACCTCATTCGGTGTGTCAATATGTGGCCAGTGTCCAGCATTACAGATATACTTTATTTTCATGTTTGGAATGTATTTTCTATTCATTTCTGCCAACTCTGTATCCATAAATGTGTCACAAGATCCCCAAATAATAAGTGTAGGAGTATTAATTTCGGATGACACCGTATCTGTTGTTCTATAACTTAAAGCCGCCCTGTAGAAATTTAGTTGTCCAGTAAATCCTGAAAAAGCAAAAATTATGTGTAACATTACTTGATAAATTGTTCCTTGTTATTTCATTTCATCAAATTGCTGATTAATCCCTGTAAGGAGGGGGGAGGGGTGTCATCCGGTACATCGGTCCGGGGGCCTCTGAAAGTCTGCATAGCCGGTTTAGTCATATTATTTATTTAGATTTTTTTATTTTGTAATTTCAACTAAAATCCTCAATTTTGAGAGAAGTCTCAGTCTGTCCCCGGGGCCCAAAAGCAGTCTTGTTCCGCCTCGCAAAATTTCTCTTGGAGGCCCTGAATGAGTATCACAAATGTCTTTCTTCTAATTTGACCGGTTTTTCTTATTGATTTGACACTTAAGAAACTTTTACATTGTCTACATAGTACATATACATGTAATCGGTGATATTCCCGAAATGTCGTCGACGTCTGATTTCAAGCCCAACAACACTGACGTATATTTTAACACCCAGATACACACCTGCAGTGTTAAGATATCCAGACCCCTACCAATGGATGGGGATTTCATTAGTCAGTTTGTTAAACTGTCTGCCCTTCCCACTTAGTCTGGTATAGTCACGATATATAGCTGAGAGTGATGAAAAAACTATCAACCCTAAACCAAATTATTCTGTCCAATTACAGTCTACATATCACTTGTTAGTAAATAAGAACATACGTGAAATTAGTTTCCCTTCTGTACATATATACAGGGGCGTAACAACAACGGTAGCAAAAAAGCACGGGCCTACACATATTTAAAAAAATAAAAATAAATAAAAAAAATTTAAAAAAAATTGCTTGCGTCATTTGCATTTGTGCATGCGCGCTTGCCGGATGAAGTCGATCTCGAACACTTCAAACGGGAGGTAGCTAGGTGGAAAATGAGATGGGCAATCGCACCCATTGAGGTCCAAAAACCAAGAAGTCTGTCGGAAACATTGGCAGAGTTGGATTCTTTTCTTTATCCTACCATTGGAAGAATGTTGCTGACCTTGCTAACAATGCCAGTATCCACCGCTGCGTCTGAAAGGTCATTTAGCGCAATGCGCAGAATCAAAACTTACCTGCGCTCAACAATGAAAAATGAACGTCTTTCTAGCATTAGCATCTTGCATATTCACCGGAGCAAAGGTGTTAACATTGAGGGTATCATAGACGAATTTGCAGGAGCTGCCAACAGGAGATTGGCTTTCGTTTTTAACGATGATTCCTAAACTTTTCCAGATTGAAATAATAAAATTGAATCATCGATAAAAATATGTTTAAGAGTAAGGCCTTAACTTATTGAATACTCAAATATGTGGCATAACTATATAGCTATCAATGAGACCACTACCACCCCTTAACTCAAATTTAAAAAGTAAACAATTACAGGTAAATGATTCTCCTGATAATTGTCAATTACCAGTGGCATGGTTTTTTTTTAAACATCGGGTCTCTGTTCATCTATTTTTACTACAGTTTTTAAACAGTTTTTTTTTCTATCCTCCTCTTTGTAGTTTAAAGATGACGTAAATATTGTTGATTTAAAAAAAAACAGTTTCTTTTCCATTTATAATCCTAAAAATCGCTGAGCTCCGGGAGGCTTCTCCCCCGGACCCCCTCCTTCCAGAGATCTGCCCTAGCATCGCTGGGGACCTTGAGCGGTCCCCGGACCCCTAGCCAATCTTGCCTACACATGAATTTATACTTTGTTACGCCCCTGATATAAATATGTTCTTGATCGAGAAAAAATATATGTTAATTATATGTAAATTATATATATAATGTGTGTTAATACTAGTACAGGGTTATGGGGGTTATGGTGTTTAACGCCACTTTCAACAATATTTTAGTTATATTGTGGCGGTAACTTTTATTGGTTGAAGAAACCGGAGAAAACCACCAACTTGACGTAGAGTCACTGACAAACTTTATCACATAATGTTGTATCGAGTACACCTCGCCTGAGCGGGGTTCGAACTCACAACATTAGCTGTAATAGACACTGGTTGCATAGGTAGTTATAAATCCAACTACCATGCGATCACGACCACGACGGCCCCCAATATACTATTACAGTAGCATACCATTTCTTGAGTACATAAATCTGTATGCTTGTTGTTCTTCGTCTGATTTACCACTTCCAAGTTTCCCATCACACATCTCCCGGAGAAACTCATAATCAAATACTTTTAGAATCATTTCCGGAATGTATGGTACCTGGAACAATATCATATACCTGAAATGCATTGCAAAAGATCATACATTTTATTAGTCAACCAAGGTCCCACTTGGGACATAATTATTAAACATATAATTCCAATACTTATAGTAAATAAGATATTACAATCACAGGCACTTGTTTCTCTAAATGTTAAGGTCGACTACTACAGTATCCTTGTAACATAAAAGATTGTAAACTACTGTAATGATATCTCCACTTCAAATACGTGTTTTCCATAAACAATACATTATAGTTGTCCCCTGTTCGCCGTTTGTTACATTATATTCTAACATGACGTCCTTCTTTCGCTTTGTAAGCAAACGAGCGATTTATCGATTGGGTATAATATCATTAACACATGCGCCGTGCATGTAACTGACTTTCCCATCGTAAATGTACATGTTGATGAATTATCGTCTGCTCGAATTTGGCAGCATAAATTGTGTGCGACATATTCCACAAACGTAACTATAAATAACCGTCTTCCAATCAAATTATACTACCGTCATGGCCGTAGCGCAATGGAGGCAAATAAGGCAAATGCCTCACTTTTGAAACGGCAAGTATAACCTTTGAAAGCAAATACAATTTTTTTTCTTCAAATTTGTCTAAATTCACCCCCCTTTGCCTCACTTTATTCAGACCCGGCCTACGGGCGTGACCGTATTTGTACTCTTAGACATATCAGAATCGAAATAATTTATGGAAGCCTGAATGTGTTTTGAGTTTTAACATGGGTTGGCGGATATTAGTAAATTTTATTATCCCTCGACTCTGGCTCGGGATAAAATACTAATATCCGCCAACCCATGTTAAAACTCAAAACACATTCCGGCTTCCGTGATTTATTTCTTAATCAAACTTTCAAGATATGCAAACAAAAGTTTCACTCCGAATATTATTTTCCTGTTTGAGTACATTAATGTCAATCAGCAAACCTCGGATGAATCTGCTTCTCTCACTCTATCATTAGATGGAGGGAGGGAATTGGTTGTTACTAACGCCAGTCTCTTACACATATACATTATAAATATGAGAGTGTCGGGACCGATAACTCTAGCTGTACAAGATATTGCATTAATGTGGAGAGTAAAATTAGCGATTCGGAGTATGGTGTTGAAGATGTATATTTATGTAATCATTTAACTTACCAAAAATTAGAGATTCGGAGTATGGTGTTGAAGATGTATATTTATGTAATCATTTAACTTACCAAAAATTAGCAATTCGGAGTATGGTGTTGAAGATGTATATTTATGTAATCATTTAACTTACCAAACATTAGCGATTCGGGGTATGGTGTTGAAGATGTATATTTATGTAATCATTTAACTTACCAAAAATTAGCGATTCGGAGTATGGTGTTGAAGATGTATATTTATATAATCATTTAACTTACCAAAAATTAGCGATTCGGAGTATGGTGTTGAAGATGTATATTTATGTAATCATTTAACTTACCAAGACTTTACTTTCTGTGACTTTTTTGTCTTTAATGCTTGTAAAAATGGTGTTGGGTGTGGACAGTTCAGAATAATAAGTTTATCGACAATCTCTGGGAATTTTGTAGCCACATGGAACGCAGTAGTACCACCAATGTCATGAGCCACCAATATACAAGACTTATAATCTGAAAAAAATAACACAGATATTGGACACTAGTAGGTATAGGTTTAACGCCACTTTCAACAATAGTTCAGTTATATCGTGGTGGTCAGTTTTATTGGTGCAGGAAACCGGAGTACCCGCAGAAAACCACCGACCTGTCGTAAGTCACTGACAAACATTATCACATAATGTTGTATCGAGTACACCGCGCCTGAGTGGGATTCGAACTCACAGCATTAGTTGTGATAGGAACTGATTACATAGGTAGTTGTAAATCCAACTACCATACGACCACGACGCCCCCTACACACTAGTAAATGTTGTTTATCATTAGTGGTACATTAAGCTTCCCTTCCATTAACAATGCCACTGTTACATGACGTTTATCATTAGTGGTACATTAAGCTTCCCTTCCATTAACAATGACACTGTTACATGACGTTTATCTTTAAATGTAAATGTTTATAAAAATGAAAAACAAAAATATACCACACTGTAACAGTTCGATCAGCTAATCGAGAAATTGTAGGAACAAGAGAGAAAATAATGATTCCCCCTAACACACATACATATTTCATTCGAAGTTTTTAACACGTTCAGTAAGCACAGCCCTCTATTACTGAAGAGTAAATATTGCGTTTTTACAAGGTGCGCTTCAGACCTCGTATTTTTGGTGTCTAGCTCTAAATACAATTTAGTTTTGCAAGCTGTCAACATTGCAAGGAAAATGCTATTGCAGATACACTCAGCAGAATGAGAATCAGTTCGGTTCTCCGAATACTAACACATGACAAAATCTTCTCGACTTGAGGCTTTCCAACAATTGACTTATTTGCTTTAGCAGAGATTCAGAAACGTCGAGTGTTTTGTGATTGGATAGCACTAGATCTTGTATCGATGAGTTGGGACAGAGTCCTTGCTTGAGTATATATCCACTCCATCTACATTAATACCAAACATCTTACAACACGTGACTAATTAGCAATGGCAGGTTTCTCTGTTTTGCCTTTTTGACAGAGTCGGTGCTTGTATCCACAGTTAAGCTATCGATGCTTACTCTGTCAAGGAAAAATAAATGTAGCAAATCACAATTCAGAAGTGTTCAGATACACTGAATGGCTAATACAAACAAGTAGTTCTCGAACAAAAGGTATTTTCAGGGAACAATAGCAAAATAATGGTGCCTTCCAGACGTAAAGGTATACCAGTTTTGGCGAGCGTTTTAAACTTCCACGTGGGTTTCTAAACCCGGCAATAACGAGAGAGATATGCCAAGGTACATGCGTCAGCAGTCTGATTAAAATCATACCCCAGACTCAATTTTTATATCGTCGGAATATGAAAATTGAGTCTGGGGTATGATTCTAATCAGACTGATGCGTCAGGTAAGTATAATTTATTCATAACATTTGAACTTGAATACTTATTCTAGAATTTTTGACTTATTAACGACTCTTGTTGAAATTTCTTTCAGCTCTTCCATTAAAATATAATGGTTTATTCCGAAATATTTGAAAATAAATAAAATAATTATACTTAGGGCTTTGACAAGATTCGCAATATCTTCTCGAAGTTTGATCGTAGAGTATGCAGTGATTTCTGTGGGTTCGTCTGAATCTCCAAAACCTCTCATGTCCACAGCTACAGTTCTAAGTAAAAGAAACAATCATTGGCTGAACTTTAAACTTTAAAATAATTCAATAATTTTCACGTCAAAGGTCATACATTATTAGTAACCATTCTAGCAAATTACGAAATAAAGTTTAATCAGAAAGTGATGGTGATAAATTCAAGAAACGAGCAATTACGTTTCATTTCAGATCATTGAACACAAAAGGACAACAACCCATGACAATGGAAATCCAGATCTTGGTTTGGGACAGGCACCAACTGTGGGCGTGGTCAAATGTGCCGACAAACGTAAGCATTTTTAACGACATATCGTCAATTCACATTAAACGTTTTGTTAGCAGAATCTTACAGTGTTGTGACTGCGAGCATAAACTTTGAATAAATACTCATCCATATAGTTTTCTTCTTGAAATTGAGTGATATATCATGTACATATATACCCAAAATGTCATATACATTGCATATGGATATACAATGTACATGTTCCAGACCATACGCGTATTTGGACCGTACGCGTACGGTCCGGACCGTATGGGTATACTCGTACGGTCCGACCATACGCGTATGGTCCGAACGTACGCGTATGGTCCGACCGTATAAGTATACTCATACGGTCTAGTACGAGCTGGACCATACGGGTATTTAGACCATATGGGTTTTTTCAATAGAAACATATCATAAACTTTTATTGAGTTTTACAAATTACATTTATCATAATTATTATTACTTTAAACAAAACACCACCACCTCATGAAAAGTAAACAGTTTTTGAACTAAAACGCAATTTTAATTGTCTACCTGAATCACATTTTCGCATGCACGCCCAGAGTGACACTTGCTGCTACAAGGAACGCCGGACTTTCTACACTTACATGTTTTGTTCATACATGTTCACTTGCATTTACATCTTTTGCTTGCAAGAGAAAAACTTGCTTGTTTTGCAGCAGCATGCAGAGAAATTTCTTCTGTTTCTCAATGCGAGGTTTTAACTTTACGTGTCAAAAGTTCTATATCACCCATACCATAACATGAATTTAACACATCACATTCATGATAATTTGTACAAACTTGCATTTTTACCAATGATATCATCAACCCTACACAATAATCGTGGTATATTATCAGATGCCTTATCAACAATTGGTATTCTGGCGGTTACAAAACTACTTTTTTTCAATTTTTGCATTAGACTGTAACATCGTAAGTCTCAGTAGATATTTCCGTCGTTTCAGTTCATCTTTGTTTTCGGGTCGGTTGTACATGTACGTCAGCCATAACGGAAAACACGTTAGTCTGTGATCAGCTTAAGTCGACCATCGAATCCCCGCGGGCACTGCCAGTCTGAATTTGTGCGTCAGTCGCAGTTTGTGTCTGTGAACCTATCTGTTCATCGGTATGTGAATCCGTCTCGATATCTGTCTGCGAGTTAGTCTCGGTTTCTGTCTGTGAGTCGGTCTCAGTTTCTGTCTGTGAGTCAGTCCCATTGTTTGTCCGTAAACCAGTCTGTAAGTCTCCGTCTGTGTCAAACATGTATTCGGCCTTTCCTTCGTCAATGAACTCGTCAGTCTCTTGTGAACCTACACAAATACCATCATTAGCTTTTTGACCAAAAACCGCTTCAATTTCAAACTATTTTGTTAACTGCGAGTGAGCAGAATTCACTTATTACGAACATGCTAAATGCAGGACATGTACGTTTGTAATAGATTAAATTGGATTTATTTCTAAATTGTACAATTACGATAATTAACTTTTTAAAATATATTTTAGGTTCGAATAACGTTGATCTGTAAAATATTTTTGAAGCCTCGATAATATCTTAAAACTAGGCAGACCGTACGCGTACGGTCCAAATACGCGTATGGTCTGGAACATACACATCATACATATTGTTATTCTCTTTCAAATTAATACAATTATTAACAAATTATTGGTATCAACTCAGCAACCATACGACAGTATTCAGCTAGAGATCAACCAATGTAATATTGTCAAGCAAATGTGATAAAGTAGAAAAAGTAAATAAAAATACCTATAGTTTTTACTGAATTCTACAATTTGGTGTCGCCATGTATACCAGAAATCTGGAAACCCATGCAGGAATAACATTAATGGTTTGTCTTCATTTCCACTAATGACATAATGAAGTTTCACTTCCTGAAATATAGAATTTAAGGGCTAAATCATATCTCACACTTTCTCCCCTTACTGATAAATGGCGGTGTATGAGCCGCGACATGTCAGTCAGAGAGTGTGGTGGCAAGTGAGAGATGTAATATTGACCAGATTGAGTGGATGTAAAAGCTTATACTAAAACTGTTTTTATCATTTCATTTAATATTGGAATATCTTTCATGATGTTTAAATCTTAATTAGTGGTTATGGTTTAAAGCTGGATTGTCGATTATAGTTTAAAGCAAGACTATCGTTCATGGCTTAAAGCTAGATAATTGCTTATGGTTTAAAGTTGGATTGTATTATTGATTAAAGCAATATTTTTATCGTTTATGGTTTAAAACTTGTTTATTGTTCATGGCTTAACAATATATTATGACTAAAGACTTAAAGCTATATTATCGTTTACGGCTAAAAGCTAAATTATCGTTTATGGCTTAAAGCTGGATTATTGTGTAGGGTTTTAATGTTTGACGTTTCGCTAGAATGGTGATTATTGCTAAAAGCTGGGTTATCGTTCATGGTTCAAAAGCTAGATTATCGTTCATGGCTTAAATATAGATTATCGCTTTAGGCTTAGAGATAGATTATTGCTTATGTTTGTAAACTGGCTTATCGTTTCTGGTTTAAGCTAAATTATCGCTTATGGTTTGAAGCTGGATTATCGTGCATGGCTTAAATCTAGATTATCGTTCAAGATTTAAAGCTAGATTTTCGTTCATGGTTTAAAGCTAAATTATCGTTCATGGTTTAAAACTAGATTATCGCTTATTGTAGGTCTTAAAATATTGGATCATCGTTAGCTGTTGTTGTTATAATATTAAGATGGATTATCGCTCAACATGTTTAACAATAAGTAAAAATCTTGACATTTTTCATATTTCTAGTTCTTTCTTGTCATATTTTATATGATTTTTCAAATCAAAATCTCTTTTTAACAATGGCTTAAACGTTTTATTTTTATTTTTATTTTATTTTTTTTAACAATGGCTTAAACGTTTTATTTTTAATTGATTTTTCAAGACTTAGGATTTCTAGTATATTTAATGGTTAAAAACAAAATAAAATTTTAACATCTTCCAAAAAATATTTTGTGTGGTTTAAAGAACGTTGGTGTGTATTTCATCTTTTTACTACAATAAGGATTTATCAACAGGAACTAATGTTAACACTTACAACAGATATAAAACATATCTCATGCTAATTTAATACTAATTGGTACAGTAGTCAGCAGCTGTTTCACTGATAAACATATATAATACAGTTGTTTGTACAATCATGTATTGTGTATTTTATTGTCTGCCTCTTGTAACAGTGTATACTGTCAGAGTGTAATAAAAGTCTAAAAAAATGTAACAATCTTTAGATACAATAAACTAGGCGCTCGTGGCACGGAATTAGCCCCCCCCCCTTTTTTTTTTTTATTAACTTTCTGTTTACATATAAAATAAAATTTAATCTCTTTTCCCCTAATTTAATAGTTTGTTTCCATATTCATATAATCTTGTGTTAACAGTAACTTAGATGTGTCGTCGACGGGACACGACCCTATGTGGATAATTAGAGTTATATAGATCATATAGGGTCGGTCCTGTCGACACATGTAAGTTGCTGTTAAAAGGATAAAGAGATGAAACAATAAAGAATTTTTTATTGAAAATGAATATGGAAACAGAAAGTTAAAAAGGGGGTGGTAAATCCGTGCCACGAGCGCCTGAGACAATAAATAGTTATTCCATGTTTGCCCTTTCCACGACCACTAGTTGAAATTACACTGTAATTATTAATAAATGAATTATATTTAATACTCAAAATTAGTCTTGCTGGAAAAATCGAAAAAAAAAAATTCTCGTCGTATCGCATCATCATAACATAACTATATTTTAATACTGCAATCAGGACATTTATTGCATACGCCACGATATAACTGAAATATTGTTGAGAGTGGCGTTTACCCCCATACACACACACACATTTTAGTGTATTTAGACCGAGATTTTATCATTACTAGACCACATATCTGTTTTACCCATCCATGTGCGGGTTTGTTTTCGTTTTGATATCGAAAGAATGTCATTCATCATATACTTTATGCCTCAAGGGAATATATAATTCATATACAATACACAATTAGGTCATTCAGAATTTATAAATAAACATAATTATATAAGCTTTGTGATTTATGTACATGCAAATGCAACTTTGTTTACTTACTGATAATTTAATAAATTCGTGTATTCCATAACGTTGATCTGCTAAACATTCCGGGTTTTCCAATGGTGGTTTCTTTTTCATAGCATGAAAATGTTGAACAGGATGACTTACGAAACTCCATGCTAATTTAAAAAGTACACGAAATATGTAAATCGAACCAACAAACTGTAGAACATATTTCTGAATTCCCGGCATATTTATATTATCTTTGTCTGGATTGTTACCTATAGGAAAACAGCTGATTATCAGATGCACTCTATAATACTATCACGTAGGTACTACAGAGGCTGGACTGGCCTGGCTATCTACAACACTAATGCTACCGTATTGGTTCAATAATCGTGTACTGTTTTAATAGACAGATATTCGTCTGTAGGAATATTATAGTAATTGTCACGGGGCCCTTAACTTGGCACTGGTTTTTAATTACTATCAAATCTGTTTTCATATATATACATATTTATTATTTACAAGTTCATTATCTATAAGATATGATTATAAACATAGCAACACATCCATCCGCGTTCAAACTCAATTTCTAACTGTCCTCACATTTACCAGAGCGCTCTAAACTTTCTCACAATATCAAATATCCAAGACCACACCAATTGACCATAAAAACTATCAGGGACATAAATAACGGTTCTGATGTAGGGAGTTCCTAAGCATAAACACAGTTGATATAATTCATCAAATTTAGCGGTTGGTCATACTGTCTGGGAAATATCTCTTAAAATTATCGCCTAGTCAAAGTAATGAATCACAACTAATTATTGATAACAGATCTATAGATGAAGTTTTAGCTTTATGACGTAATGTTATTGTCATTTTGTTATTATATGTAATTCGTTTAAAGAGTAATATCATTTAGGCTATGCAAAGTTAATTACTTGGTTCTCAGGCCCTTTTTTGTCAAAATTGATGAGGGAGGGCGGCATTTTTTTTTTATCCTTTTACTGCTGTAAAAAGTGACGAGGGAGGCATTTTTACTTCTTTTTTTTGTGTGAAAAATATGGCAATGTATAAATCTTTTCATTACTTTATTGAAAATTTCAATTTTATTTCTTCCGATGGTGGCAGAAACATCACAAGTGGTTAATTTTTATGGAAACGTCCAATCCGCTGGTCCCAACGTACCATTTTTTATCTCCGTAAACAATTCCAATAAGGTACAAGCTTCGGAGAAGCCCCCTATTATGTTTCCTGGTAAAACTGGCAAACATTTGTGCCGAATTTGCACAGAAACGATTGACATTTTGTCTAATTGT
>MJUT01034350.1:625597-642376 GCA_002080005.1 Gigantidas platifrons
GGCCATCTTGAATTTCCGATCAGCAAATGATTCACAAATTTAGTACAGGATCACCCAATGATCATTCCTGTAAAGTCACAATTCAATTGGCTTAGTGGTTTCTAACAATAAGATTTTTTAAATTTCGACTAATCAGAACACATTATGAGCCCTGGCAGCCACGTTGGATTTCCGATCAGCACTAAAAACAAAAATCTTGTATATGACCATCTAATGAACATTTCTGCCAAGATTGGTTCAAATCTGTTGCGTGGTTTCAGAAAAAAAGATGAAAGTGTGAAATTCCCATAGGGTCCAATGTTAAACTAAGTCGAGTCATGGCGGCCATCTTGGATATGCGATCGGCACAAAAATTACAAATTTAATAGAGGACCATCCAGTCATCATTTCTGTAATGTTACAATTCCATCGGCTAAGTAGTTTCTGACAAGAAGATTTTCAAAGTTTCAACCAATCAGAACACATTATTGGCCGTGGCGGCCATGTTAGATTTCCGATCTGCACCAAAATAACAAATTTAGTAGAGGACCTTCCAATGAACATTTCTGCCAAATTTGGTCCAAATCAGTTCAGTGGTTTCAAAGAAGAAGAAGAAAATATGAAAAGTTTACAGACGCTGACGACGACAGATGCAAAGTGATGACAAAAGCTCACATGACCCTTTGGGTCAGGTGAGCTAAAAATGTGTGTCAAACATATTGTATTACTACATCTAGATATAAAAAATAACCTTTGCTTTAGGCAAGATCAAATTTAGTTGAAGTGTATATCAGTATACTTAAAACAAAATGACTTGTATATATACTTTATCAGACTGACAAATAGTAACATATTATATGATATACCAAGATTTTTTTGCTTGTGAAGAATTCTTCTGAACGTAGTCTGGCATTGTAGCAGAATGTGGCGCATTCATAACAATCAACCTGTCTATCATATCTTCGTGTTTAGCAGCAAATTGGAAGGCAAGAACACCTCCCCAGTCATGGGAAACTAATACACAAGTTCTGTAGCCTGTAAGAAGATGGGAACATATATACTATTGTATGCATGATCACCTCCCCAATAGAGGGAAATTAGCACACAGAATGTGTACAACCTGTAACAAGATAATAAAGCATAGAAGTATACAAGAACACCTGGCCCCGGCGCCACAAAACTTTTTCTTTGCTGAGCAAACTTTTTTTGCTCAAATCTGTGTTCTCAGCCAATCAAATTTGAGTATTTCCTTATTTGAGAATATTCTCAGACTTAAGTAAATTCTCAAGTTTTGTGGCGCCGGGGCCTGATCTCCAATTCCAATAGTTATGGAACACAATCAACTGAATGTAAGAAAAACAAATCTCAAAACAATTATGAGATAAATTCATAAAACCACTATAACAACATAGGAGCTGGATGATAAGTCAAACACACCTACATTATATACATCCATGAGACACAAAGTTAGTTTGTAACCGTTGTAATGATAGAAGAACTGGATGATAAGAGGGTTGGGTTGGGTTTATGGTATTTAACGCCGCTTTCAACAATATTTCAGTTATAAGGTGGCGGTTAGTTGTATTGGTAGAGGAAACCGGAAAAGAAATAAACAACAAATCTCTATACATCCATGACACAATTTGACAAATTGTTTTGTAACCAGTATACAGATATCGGAGCTGAGTGGCATAATGTACAGATGTATCGTTTTTGGTACAATTAGGTAAGGGGTGCAGCTACTGGAGTTGGAAAAAAACACTCCCATTCATATATTCCCTTGGCATGAAAATGTCACCCATTCATACTTCACAGCACAGTACGACAATCGTACCCATTCATATTATAGTGTGCTGATATTGGTGACAAATTTATATATAAAATTAAAAAATTTAATAATCATTGTGTTAAAGGATCTACACAAATAAGATAACAAAAAATGTTCAGATCGGATTATATTATAACTGAAACTTTCCTAGTGATTACAGGAGAATTTATTCTCGAAATAAAGAAGATGTGGTTCTGTAGAAATATGACCTATTTTTGTATATTATAGCTCAAAACTTCCCAGGCATTGCACAGGAGTCCGTAACAACCATCACAAGAGATGCCCACAAAATCCCAAAGCAGTAACGGAGGAGCTGGATTGTCAGCAAACACAAAATCCCAAAGCAGTCACGGGGAGATGGATTGTCAGCAAACACAAAATCCCAAAGCAGTCATGGAGAAGCTGGATTGTCAGCAAACACAAAATCCCAAAGCAGTCATCGAGGAGCTGGATTGTCAGCAAACACAAAATCCCAAAGCAGTCATGGAGGAGCTGGATTGTCAGCAAACACAAAATCTCAAAGCAGTTATGGAGAAGCTGGATTGTCAGCAAACACAAAATCCCAAAGCAGTCACGGAGGAGCTGGATTGTCAGCAAACACAAAATCCCAAAAGCAGTCATGGAGGAGCTGGATTGTCAGCAAACACAAATTCCCAAAGCAGTCATGGAGGAGTTGGATTGTCAGCAAACACAAAATCCCAAAGCAGTCATGGAGGAGCTGGATTGTCAGCAAACACACAATCCCAAAGCAGTCATGGAGGAGCTGGATTGTCAGCAGA
The DNA here is from genome assembly GCA_002080005.1 of Gigantidas platifrons. NCBI lineage: Eukaryota > Metazoa > Mollusca > Bivalvia > Mytilida > Modiolidae > Gigantidas > Gigantidas platifrons. The sequence goes on from MJUT01034350.1 coordinate 628,184, forward strand.
CACAAAATCCCAAAGCAGTCATGGGGGAGCTGGATTGTCAGCAAACACAAAATCCCAAAGCAGTCATGGAGGAGCTGGATTGTAAGCAAACACGAAACCACAATACCGTCATCAGATACAATTTAGGTGATTTTGACTATCATGTTTAGGCCCTTTGGTATTCTTGCTCCCAAAGACTTTTAATTGTTTGACTTTGAGGGTACCTGATGAATGTTATTTCAGAAACGCACCGTACCCAGTAAATGTGATATCTACATTTTTATTTTGTAACCAATTAAAGATAAAGACGATGAATGGAAAGCTATAATGCATGCAATGCAGCCAAGCAATAGCGGGTTTCTCTATAACCTATAAAATAATACATATTACTGTCAAGAACATCCGCGGAAATAGTAGTTAACACACGATTTATGTAATGTTGTTTAACCTATATAAAGAAAAAAAAGAGTACATAAAAAAATCATCGCCCGAAACGGTTTAAGTAAACTCATTACTGTTCGTGTTGTGGGTCATCATAGGTCCCTTTACGATAGGTATACATTTTATTATCACTACTTGTCAGAAAAAAAACAATAGAAATTAAAGTTTGTTTTTGCCCGCAAAAACGGATGTCTCCCCCCGTCCCACAAACTGTAGTCAAAGGTAAAAAATCTATTTAGGTAACAAATAAAATTAAGCTTCAATGAATACATATGGTGTCCTTACTACTTACCAAGTTTCATGAAATTCTGTTCAGTAGTTTCAGAGGAGTTGCACTGACCAGCTGCTTTAGAAGTATATTTCGGGAAATTTCTAAGTTCAAAGGGGCATAACTCCAACAAAACTTAGGGGATCAAAATTTCCTGGTAATATGCACAACTACATATAGTGTCCTTACTACCTACCATGTTTCATGAAATTATGTTCAGTAGTTTCAGAGGAGTTGCGCTGACAAGCTGTTTCAGTAGTAAATTTCGGAAAATTTCTAAGTTCAAAGGGGAATAATTCCCACAAATTTCAGGCGATCACAATTTCCTGGTAATATGCACAACTACATATGGTATCCTTACTACCTATCAAGTTTCATAAAATTATGTTCAGTTGTTTCAGAGGAGTTGCGCTGACAAGCTGCTTCAGTAGTAAATTTCGGCAAATTTCTAAGTTCAAAGGAGCATAACTCCCACAAAATGCAGGCGATCAAAATGTCCTGGTAATATGCACAACTACATATGGTGTCCTTACTACCTACCAAGTTTCATGAAATTCTGTTCAGTAATTTCAGAGGAGTTGCGCTGACAAATTGTGTGCCGGACAGACAGACCGACGGACAGGACAAAACAATATGTCTCCCCACCAAAGTGGGGGGGGGGGCATAATTTACAGGAGCATGTACAGCTTACCTGGATCAATAAGTCCTTTATTAATTACTGATTTACATTTCCACAGTACAAATTTTAGCCAAACCTTATTTTCAAAGTTTTTGGCAGTTTGGTTTAACTTTTATATTATTAATTAGGGCAATCATATTTTTCACAAATAGTCTCGTTCAGGTTTATGGTATTTAACGCCACTTTCAACAATATTTCAGTTATATCGTGGCAGTCCAGTTTTATTGGTGGAGGAAACCGGAGTATCCGGAGAAAACCACTGACCTTTCACAAGTTACTAACAAACTTTATCACATAATGTTGTATGGAGTACACCTCTCCATGAACGGGGTTCGAACTCACAACTTTAGTGGTGAAAGACACTGGTTGCACAGGTAGTTATAAATCCAACTATCATAATCTTGTTCAAGCTTGATCTAATCTGACTATAGTTTGAACAGAGAATATTTTACCTAAAGCTGGTATAAGCTGTTTAATATCTGCAATCATTTTTGATGTCCTATATGCTGCTACACCACTTGGTTTATCTGAGTCACCATATCCTCTCATGTCTATAGCAACAACTCTACAACATTCAAAATTACACATCATAGTATTATACAACTTATCCGATTATACATTGACCAGATCCACTACTACATATATACAGTCCGACAAAAGTTAAGCACCACCTGACTTGTTTCAATAATATATTTTCTAATAATGAACTTATTTCAAATCGGTTTGCTGTTTTCGTTACCTGTATACACATACTTACTTATCTGTGAAACAGGTTATTGATCGATTTTTATGTATGTGTATATGACAGGGTGTGTAAAGTGCCACGTGTACTTTTCAACATTTGTGTTTGCGAACGAAAGCTGATTTTATTTGTGTAGAGTTTTAAGTTTCATTTTCTATTGGTTTGGCATGGTGCGGCGAAAATTAACCATACCAGAAAGGTGGCAAGCTGTTGGCATGCATAACGGTGGTTTTAGCCATAGAAGGGTGGCAGACCACTTCAGGGTTAACCATTCCATCATTGTACGACTGATGCAGCGTTTTCGTCAAACGGGGAATACTACTGACCGTCCACGTGCAGGTAGACCTCACAAAACGACGCCGAGAGAGGACCGGCTCATATCCAGACGGGCGCGGCAACGGCCGTTCCGTACAGCTGGTGCACTCCGTGGTAATTTAGCGTTTTTAGGCCACATTAGCACATGCACTGTAATCAGACGCCTCCACCATCAGGGAATGCGAGCGCGACGACCCATAAAACGTCCACAGTTGACATTACGTCATCACCATGCTCGATTTGACTGGTCACATGATCATTTGGGGTGGACTATTCGCACATGGAGACGGGTCCACTGGTCTGATGAAAGTCGTTTTTTGTTACGCCCTACCGACGGTCGTGCAAGGGTTTGGCGCCAACGAAACACTTCATTTCAGGACAACCACATTTTGGGCACAACTGCTTTTGGGGGTGGGGTGTAACTGTCTGGGGTTGTTTTTCCTTTGACTGTAAGTTGGACTTGTACGTTCTTGATGGTAATCTGACAGGCCAAAAATACCGTGACAATGTGCTCGCTCCACGCGTAGTCCCACATTTCGACAATCATGCGTTGGCTGACAGGCCAATGTTCATGGACGACAACGCTAGGCCACATAGAGCCCGAATTGTACAACATTTTTTACAGCAAGAGGCTATTCAGACAATTCCATGGCCTGCGATGTCGCCAGACATGAACCCTATAGAGCATGTATGGGACTTTATTGGCCGAACGAATTAAGAACTGCTATCTTACAGGAGTGGCAACAGTTCCCCCAAGAACGGCTTAGGCGTCTTGTGCGAAGCATGACGAGGCGTGTTACAGAACTTCACAATAAACGCGGTGGATATACTCGTTATTGATTTTTATGCCTTACACATACGCACAATCGATGTATTTAAAAGTTCTGAAAATCTGAAGACTCTGCATTTTAATGCAATGTTAAAAACTTCCATCAAAGACCAACTGGTTTTACGTTTTTCCAGCGCCTGTTTTGAACCCCATTTTTGCCACGTCGTAGTCACGTCTTTCAGGATGATAAATACTTCGTAGATTGGTAATTTTAGAGCCCTTGGTGTAGTCTTTTAAGAAGTGTAAGAAAAATGGTGATATCTATTTTATTGTTTTAACAGTATTGATGTAAAAAAATATATCGATAAAAATATAGGGTGGTCCTTAACTTTTGTCGGAGTGTATATATAAAATAATCTATGGTCCACTAAAATATAATATTGTTTGTTTGTTTGATGGTGTTTAACGCCACTTTCAACAATATTTCAGCTATATCGTGGCGGTCAGTTTTATTGGTGGAGGAAACCGGATGACCCAGAGAAAACCACCGACCTGTGACAAGTCACTGACAAACTTTATCACATAATGTTGTACAAATCGTCCTGATAGAGATTCGAATTCACAACATCAGTGGTGATAGGCACTGATTGCATATGTAGTTGTAAATCCAACTGCCATACTATCACGGCCACTCAATTATAATAGATCGCATTAGTGGTGCAGTGGTTAGTGTGTTCGACTCGATCGACTATGGAATATGTAATATTTGTAACATGAATGCATTATTGCATTATTTTCCTTTGATATTTTTATGTTTTATATTCCAGAATGTAAGCCACATATAAAACTATATGAAATAATACACACAGATACGAGATATTGCACACTTAAAATCTGGGCTGTAGTTTTATTACTCTGAGAAAGCTGGGCAATAATCAACGACATAGAAGCAATATTAGAAGGGTTCATGCATATGTTACAAATCATTTATACCACGGTTTTCCGAGTTTAATTACCATGGAATTCCATTTCTTTTTAAAAGCTGTGATCTAATTGGCTGTTAGAAAAAGTTGTGTCAGAACTAATCAAAATGTTTTTAAATCACTCATGAATAATTCATGACTACGATGATTTCTCTGCCAGATGACCCACATGGTAGACGGTAAGGAACGAACGGCGAGTGTTACCTTACTTGGACATAACCTATAATTTATTTTACTTGTCCTTTCAATGCAAGCAGTATATATCTAGTGCCGAAGTTAAAGATTTGTAAGGGGTTCGTACCTGTAATCTTTCTTAAATTCTCTAATCTGATGTCGCCATGAATACCAGAACTCGGGAAAACCATGTAGAAATAACATAAGAGGTTTACCCTCATCTCCACTTGCCACATAATGCAACCTTACCTCCTGGAAGAAATATGTGAAATGACAGAATGTGGAACAATAAAGAATACTTATTAATGAATATTCGTTTTAACAATTTCACATCGGTCCTCTCAGAAAATTTATGATACAAAACAGTGAAAAAATAATTGTGCTTTAGGCAAACCGGAGGCCTGGGGGTTCCGTCCTTCATCCCTTACATGGAAAATGCTTTTCTGTTTTGGTTTTGTCAATCTATATTCGCCCCCTTCTTACGCCAAAAATGTAGTGCCCCTTGTTGGATCCTTAGTTTTACATAGCCTCCTTTTTGTAGTTCTCATCCTTTCGGTCAGCCTAGACCCTTCTCTGGTTTACGTAACCCACCACACATAATTCTATATTTTCTTCTATCACATGACATCATTTTAACTTTAAATAAAACCAATACTGTTATAAAGAACAAACATTGTCAACGATAAACTATGTTCGTTCTGACAGAACTAATAAATTATCATGTGCCAGTCAGTTGTCAGTCAGCGTTAACGACGTTTGTTGACAACAGTCAGTACTTCTCGAACTTTGGCCACAACACTTAGGCGTTTTCTGTACGATATAAGACAAAGTTAAACAGGGAGAATACAAAATCGATATACTCATAAAACGTTCTAAAAACCTAGCAAATGAAAGGAGTCGATATTTACACAAATGAAGAAACGAGCGACTTTTAGTTTGTACTTAATTGTAAAGGAATTGAAAACTTATATATTTTCCATATATTTTGGAATGGGGAAAATGTCTCTAAAATCTCTAAAACTGAAAGTGTTGCAAATATTGTTAATTTGATTCTTTGATCTGTAGGAATGAAAAAATTGTAACACTGACCATCGTCGGTAACCCACAGCTGAACAAGCTCCGTTACTCTCCACTCATCACAGAGTAATCGAAGCGTGATCAGCTGTGTGTTACCAACGATGAACATTGACCAAAAGACCCAAATCCTCACATAATTTATTGGGTTTTTTTAATGAGAGACATGCAAACTGTAACCTGTGTTTATATGGTTTATTCCTTTTATTTGTGACCACTGTTAGTAACAATAATTTGATCAAGGGTGTTCTTTGATGTGATCTGCAAGTTTGTTTTATGAAGATTGGTAATTCGAAAATGCAAAGAATCTATAAACAGAAGCTACAAATCTCTTGGATTATGCCTTGTTATCTTGTAGTCTTTTCAATCAGACTTTTGATTAAAAGCAAAGTATATTTTAGCTCAATGCACCAGCTACCCCTATCCTTCTGTATAGAAACTTCTCAAATGAGGGGTACAACAGTTCTTTTATAAATGGGATGTCCAGTTGTGTGGAATGAATTGCACCCCCTACCCCTTTGAGGAACGGGTGTATGCAAATTAGTGTCACGTTTTTGGAGAATGTAACTTCATTCGAAATGACAACTGGCAACAACACCTAAATTTTTCGATCATATCCAGCACAGTGTCACATTTTACCTACAACATCTAAATTGCTGGTTATGAATATACAGTAGTTAAAATACTAAAATACTGCGGACACATTTTTCACAATGTTAAACACAACTTGAACATTATGAGGAATCTATAATACAGGAATTCTATTTTATATATATATTTGTAACATAAATACATTCTTTCCCTTTGGTATTTTTATGGTTTATATACCAGAGTGTAAGCAACAGCTAAGAACTATGAAATAAGTATTATTTGTAACATAAATACGCATTTTTCCTTTGATGTTTTTATGCAGTAATCAACTTGAAAATAGTGAACTTTTACAAACCATGGTCTAACATGAAGATCTTGACGTTATTTCATGATTTTGATGTTATTCCATGATTTTGCGGACCTCGACGAAAGCACCCAATATTGATTTCTGTTACAAACCATATACCATGGATCTTACTCGTGAACTTATTTAAACTAACTCATCCTTCGGATTCGTTGGTTTCAATAAGTTAATTCGTAAGATCCATGGTATATTTTTCCTTTGATGTTTTTATGCAGTAATCAACTTAAAAATAGTGAACTTTTACAAACCATGGTCTAACATGAAAATCATGGAATAACATCAAGATCTTGATATTATTCCATGATTTTGCGGACCTCGACGAAAGCACCCAATATTGATTTCTGTTACAATACAAATAACTTTATTGCCAATCAAGGCGCTCTTTCGAGCTGCATAATCAATTACAATGATTGAAATGATTATTATTTAAACAGAAATAATTATTAAGGACAAGAATAATAGTTACATATATACTAATGGAGAAAAGAAACTGTGGATTCTAAAAATTTATATTTATTACATACTTAGTTAAAATAAAGGCATTTTTGTATGACCAATATGACCGGAAGTAAACTGTCCATATTTTCACACCCCGGGAAAATAACCGGTTATTGGATTACTACAAGATCATTTCCATATCGGCCCGGGCCAATATGGGTGTCTCGGGCCAATATGGGTGTCTCTTTTCTAGATAACGGAAGTATGTAATAAATAGTTTAATACATGGGCATTTCCATATTGGCCTAGTTATCATCCCTCGACCCATATTGGCCCTCGACAATCTGTATATATTTTTTTTTTATTAATTAATTCTTTATTTTGCATAATACACCCATACAAATACAAATACAAATACAAACAAACAAAACATAGAAAACATAGAAAATTACAATTTGATCATAATACACAAAATAAATCCTATTAACTAACATTATATTTTTCACATGTCATACCTTTGACCGACAAAGGACCTCCTTTTTGCAATTCTGTAGATTGTTTTATAAAGTCTCCTACTTCTGCCAAAAGTTCAGAATTTGTATTTAACAAAAATTTTATTTTATTTAATGGTGTTTCTTCAATAAAGTCTGGTTTATTTAATATTATTTTGTTAAATAAATTGTTTCTAAGAGAGTGGTTGGCTGTGCATTTTAAGAAAAAGTGGTATTCATCCCCTATTTCATTTAAATTACAATTTTTACATATTCTTTCTTCCCTTGTTATATTTTTATACCTCCCTGATTCAATCTCTAAACTGTGATCACTCACTCTAAGTTTTGTAAATAATTGCCTCATTTTGAAGTTAGAGAAGAATAATAAATCGTTTTCAAGTTTTAACTCTGATTTTATTTTACTGTAAATATACAGTTTGAAAGTTTCATTGAAAGATGAAAATTTTTCTAACGTTTTTTTTACTATATGAGTCATTTATTACTTTCTTAATTTTTTTTCTTCAGTGAATATATATATATTTATTAGGAAACTACCCCTTTACAACGGGGAAAACCACTACCGGGGTAGCAGGGTTGCGTCCAACATGCATAAAAAGTTCTAACAATATATACAATGTTACAAGAAAAAAATTCTCAACTATAGCTATATACTAAAATCACACAATAATGTCAATAATAAAATGTCACACGCAGTTCAATGACATAAAACTTTCTTAGATTATCTGCAATAAAAAGAACCATAACAACATGTACGAAATAAAAATAGCACTAATTGTAAAATATCATATTTTCATTTTTAAGAAGATGGCACTGAGGTTATTTTCTTTTAAATATATAAGTTATTGCTAAGTACAATTACATTATAGATTAATTTGAAGCATATCAGCTCGTTCTATCATTATGTAATCAAGATATTTTTTACTTTCGATATCAATTTTCTTGTTAAGTTCATGATAGTAAAGATACGCAAGATCGCCTATTAAAAACTGTAATTGATTCAATGGCGACAACTCCGAGAAGCATACGTTTACAGTGGAAAATAGACTTTCGTGAAAGTTTTTTCGCGCGTTCGTTGATACGCTGAGCATTCTAACAGTACATGGAGTATTGTTTCAGATGTATTCAAATCACAAAGTTGACACTTATCCGTTTCCGTTAATTTCATTCTTGATAAAGTCGAATTAAGTGGAAGACAATGTAATCTTGCCAACAGTTTTAATCTTGACTGTTTAAAGTCCCCAATATTTGATAAATATGGTTGTTTTCCTTTAAGAATCATGAAACATTGGTAAAAGTTTAAAGAGCTTTTTTCCATAATTCCGGTATTTATAATTTCAACCGACTTTCTACCGAAAAGATTATTAAATGTATTAATATTAACATGTCCGTCTATATAGTGTGGGAGACCGGACGAGGTCAAAATATCATTAATATAGCTTAAGTATCCCCAAACCAGGGGCGGATCCAGGATTTGTGGTTAGGGGGGGCGTGAGTAGGCGGTGGTTCTGGGGATCGGTTAAGGTCCCCAGCGGGTCTAGGGTAGAGCCTTGGTAGGGGGCCCAGGGGGGCGAAGCCCCCCAGAAGCTCTGGGGGTTAAGGAATTATACATTTATTTGAACGACAATTTTGAATCAACCACACCATTTTTATCAGACCAAAAAAACTTGACTTTGAGTCTTAATTTTGTCGGATAATTGTTGACAGTATGTTCAGTTTGTCAGATTATAAGAACCTAAAGTAAAACTTTTTTTTAACAACCGTGATGCGAATTGTTCAACTCATGACTGAACGATCACGATATTTTAACCCTTCAAAGAACTATTGGTTTAGTTTTAAAGCATTCCTCATTTCACTAATTGGTCTGTACTTTCGGTGCTTGTCCTTTCGGGTGGTTCTAGTTAGCACTGCTCGTCCAGATGGAGCTGTTCTTATCGTCGTTTGATTCATTCATTGAAAACGTATGATTCGACCGCTCTTGTTTATAGACAAACAAAAGTGGAAATTGTCAATAAATGAAATTGTTGTTGATTTCTGATTAGCTAACGTAGATAAATTAGATGATCAGAATCGTTTCATGTAGCATTAATCAGGGGCGGATCCAGGATTTCCAGTTAGGGGGCGCATTAAAAATAATGGGGCCGAGCGGAGCGAGGCGCGAAAATTTTTTGGGGGATATTTCGTGTGAAAAATCACGATTTTAAGCAAAACAATCATATTTTTACCAATTTTAGTGGGGGCGCGCCGGGTGCGCTCCCCTTGAATCCGCCCCTGTTAATGTTAACATATTCACCTTATTTTTGTCTATAAACAAGAACGAATCATACGTTTTCAATGAATGAACCAACGGCGAAACGAAAAGCTTCATCCGGACGGACAGTATACTGATCATTTATCAATGGGTAGATCTAGAGCTTTTTAGAATGATATCCCAAATTTACTGCTAATATCATTACTATTCATTTTGACTTTTGAAGAGTTTCATATAAGATTGCTGCCACAGTAATAATAGGGATTCATTGTGGTCAAAATAACACAAGCTTTTTATCTTGAAGTTACAAAAAGTTGTTTGTTGAACTGCTTAATTAACGTTGTATAACATATGCTTTGCGAATTTTAGGGGGGCCGCACGCCCCGCACGCCCCCCTCTAAATCCGCCTCTGCAAACGTTGGAGGAGGATACTTTGAGCTCTTCCATAACTATCTTACAAAGAAGATTGTCAGGTAAGGAGTCAAATCAAGCAAAATAATAGATTCTTTGTCTATCCATAAAACTGTTAACCGACTCTCAACCAAATTCAGAAAGGAACCATACAGAACAGCCATACGTAATGGATGGTCTCACCACTGAAGTCCATAGCGCATCGCCGAAGTTTACACGATTGAAATTACCATGTTCACCGAGAACCCTAACAATGTAATTCAGTTTTTTCGTGAAATTTTCATTGACATATTTTTCGATGTGGTAAGATATCTTAAGTGTTCTTGAAAAATATATTCCCAAGTATTTGTATTCATTTACTTCTTCCAAACAGTCATCGCCTAGACAGCATTGGTATGAATGTTTAGATTAATCATGACTAGTTGAAATGATTGATTTTTATGCTATCGACCAGTTGCGGGAAACATGCACCGACTTTGAAACGCTCTATGAGTACACCTCGTGTATTTGGCCTTCTTTTGTTTATCATTCTCGTTTAACGATTTGTGACTGTTTAAGGTTTACTCAGGTTTGTTTTTGCCCCTACACAGAAAAACAGTTTTGTTTGAATGACATTAATTCCAGTGTTATGCCACGTCTCGACGAAAATCAGCGTCTTCGTGCTATTGGTACGCTCCAAGCTGGACTGGCACAGAACGTTGTCGCTAGACATTTTGGCTGTCATTGCAACACGATACTGTCATTCTGGTGGACACACACACTACTGAATTTGTTAATGTCTAAAGAGCCTTGTGTCGTTTAAAACGTTTACCAAATGAATTCAAGTGACGTTAAATGTTATTGGTCTGATGGTTTGGTGAAAAATGCATTATTCGACAATATACTGTATACACAATTAATAAATTTTATTTTGATATTGATCTTTAATTGATTTTTTAGTAATGCACAGTTTCTTTTTTCCACTAGTATACCATTGATCTTACGAATTAACTTATTTAAACCAACGAATAACTTGTAACATAAATGCGTATTTATGTTACAAGTTACATTTATTGAACAAAAAGGCGAGTGTAACATCAGTTGTACAATAATACCCCCTGCAAAACTATTATAAATGCGGCCTCTAATATCACATACAGGCCGTTAAGGGAACGACCATTTAACTTGAAAAGGGGGGGGGGGGTATTATGGTTTTTTCCTAAAAAAAACCCTTCTGATTCCCAATGTTGCTGAAAAAAATATTCTGATTTTGGTGGAGGAAAAAAAAATAATCTGATCCAGAGTTTTTGTCATATAACCTAATGTTACATTCTGGAAAAAAATTTCGCGCTTCGCGCGACAAAAACAATGAATATTCTAACTCTCGTGTTGTCCAAAAAAACATTTCTGAACGGAAAAAAAACATAACCTCCCCACCCCCCTTGCAAGTTAAATGGTCGGTCCCTAATAGGGACCGATGATACAGGTCGCTGTACTTTAATAATTTGACCCATTTTTGGGACAAGGTTGATATCGTTTACGTAATGCATTTCTCTGTAGTCACACTACAGCACTATAGATCGAATAATCTGTCTCTTGTGTGTCTATATTTGTCATTATATATTTCCATTTTATTATTTGAACATTTTTTTTTTGACACTTCAAAAAGTCCGACGGCCCATTAGTCCGATAGCCATTAGTCCGACAACCCATTAGTCCGACGGCCCATTAGTCCAACAACCCATTAGTCCGACGGCCCATTTATAGTTCGACAACCCATTAGTTCGACAACCCATTAGTCCGAAATGACAGTTCGTCACGGTGGGGGACTAAATTCTACATTGTATTACCATGTCCACTATGAGTTCCTTTTTCTGGTTTAGTTTCTTTCCTTGTAATAGTAGTCCCCGTCTTTATGGAAGTCTTCGGGATGTCAGTTAGTTGGGAAATAGAAAAATCGTACGCTCGGGTGGTACATATACATGTGTACATGCATGTTTAATTACCTTTTGGGTCAGTCAACTCTGATTAACTACGGGTGCGTCCTGTCGAAAGTTATACACAAAGTGTCGAAAAGAAGTCCGTTAGAAAGCCCATTTCGACCCCCTCGTTTTCCGAAATACTGACGAAGCTCGATACTATTTCAACACCTGAGTGATCGATCTTGAACACACTTCGCCAGCTTTCTTCCAGCGATCGCGTCAAACGAGTTTGATCCCTCGTCAGCCGAGCTCGACACCTTGTTACCCTAACTCGACCCCTCATTAGGCTAGCTAGCCCCTCAAGACAGTGGGTTTAAAATGGCAGGTTTCTCAAAAGGACAGGTTTTGTCGAGATTAACATTTGATAGCGTCTGAATCTGAAAATATATTAAACCACTAATAACTGTTTGAAATAGCCCCATCCTATATACATGTAATATAAGAGCTCTAATTTGACCAGTTTCACATATATTTAGTTGAAAAAGAGAGAAAATTAAAATAATGATAAAATCCATGGTGTCGCTTTGAGCAAAAAGGAGAGGTGTTGACCCCGAGTACCTGTCCCGCGGTTTTGCAACTGGAGTTATCGTGCATGAAAGAAAAACCCCGAGTAAGCCCGAACGTAAGTTCAATGTCGTCATTTTCGTTTTGGTAACTGACGGATGTTGAAAAAGATGATTTGTAGTGAACGAAGCTATTTTTTAAAGTCAAGTAGGGTTTAATCAAGGTAACTGCTGTTGTAATTCTTAGATAAACATCTTGTTAAACGAATTAAGGAGGACTAGCGGTGAGATGAAAGGTATTAATGGAAATAAAATGAGTTGAAGCGTGGCTACCGACGACATTTGTATCTCCCTTGTCTAGTGTATATATGTGGATAGTCGATATTTTTATTCACCGGGAGCAAGTTCCTGTGCGTTGACCGATAAAAATTTGTCGTTTTATTTTTGTTAAGTGTTGTCTTATTTGGCTTTCTAAACATAACAAGTGTAAAAATATATGCCATACCATATATTTTTTTCAACAACACTATTATTGTACAAGTTAGATACATTATTATTGAAACAAACGAATTTGCCCGTATTGGATATAACGGGTTTCTTTTTCCGCATTCGTATTCGGCATTCACCTAAGCATTCATTAATGCGGATAAAGAAACCAGTTATATCCAGTACGGGCCGCTTCTTTTGTTTCAATAGTACTGTATCCTATACATATTTTGGTAGGCCATGTGACGAGTTCGCAGAACGAGTCTGGCCTATCAAAATATCTTTTACTGACATAGATACGATAACGTAACCCTCATTCCGCTTGTGCTCCATTTAGGGTTACGAATCGGTCTCATTCAACGTACGGGAGCAAATTAAAATTTTCGTTCCGTGAATATTTCAACTTCCTTTTTGCATATCTGGTCATAACTTATTATTCCCAACAATTTTTAAGTAATGGTGATACGAAATAAGTGTTACAATCCCTGTTTCTATCTTCAAGACCGGTTCCGTATTTGAAAATTGTTAATTGTCCGCCAAAATACCTTACGTAGACTCTCGCGATGGGCGGAGCCTATCCATATATGCCAAATATGGAAAACTTACTAACGATCAAGTCGATTTTACTATAAAATTGATCCACATAAGGATATCTCAAAAACGAGGCAAGTGAGCGTGAACTAGCAACTTGTAAACAAAATGTCGGACAGAAAAGAAGATTTCATGCATTCAAATTTTCAGATGGATATAAGTCTAACATGGATTGATGCAGCATTTTGTTAGCACCTCAAGGTTTACCTAAATATATTTATCTTTCACCCCCGTTAATTTTTCCAACCACTTACAACGGAATTAGGACAAAAAACTGCCCGGTGTAAAATCACTCCGGGCGCTGCTCCCATAGGTTGAATGGGACCGATTCGTAACCCTAAATGGAGCACAAGCAGAATGAGGGTTACGTTATCGTATTCTAACAGGGTTTACGATACTGAAATATTTTTTTTCTCTTTATGTTTATGTTATTAATTAAAATTTTAAGGCTCTGAACCCGACAAGAAATATTGTATATTTATATTTATATATATATATATGTATAATTGCCTCCAATGACAATAATCAATGTATGCAATTTGTTTGCCCCTATTGTGGGCCCGTTGATTGGAACACAGTCGCTTGAATTTCAATGATTTAAATAAAGAAAGAGTAAAAAAAATATTGTATATATATATAGTATATAGGGGAAGTTGTGAAATGC
>MJUT01034350.1:642621-655612 GCA_002080005.1 Gigantidas platifrons
GGACTCAAAATATCTAGCACATAGGTAAAGTTGTGTACCCCTACTTAAAATGTATGCAGAAGCAAGGTTTTGCTGTGTTTTTCTTACCATGAAACAAGCTACAAAACGTCATCATCGAATTTTGGTGTCATTTTTATATTTTGCGCCATTTCAACTTTGTAGATTATCTCCCCTTATATTCGTACAAGTGAAACATTGAACAGTCAAATATTGCTTTCTAAATTTCTCAAATGATCTAATTAATCGATTAAAATTCATATGAAGTGATTACCGCTAAATTTATGATTTTACAGATGCTTTGAAATAGTATTTCTCATCCACTTGCTGAAGAGTACCACTATGGCGTCTGTAACAGACTCAGATGCTGAACGTCAGTGAAAAAATGGCCCATACGTTTGTAAAATGCTCGGAATGAAGGTTCTTACAATACGGATGAATAAAAAAACATGTCCAGTGTAGAAAAATATCCACGAAGCGTATCACTTTGCGTCCGTTTAGGCCTAATGACGATTGTTTACATTTTGGCACAAAAATGCATTTCACAACTTCCCCTATATACTATATATATACAATATTTTTTTTACTCTTCCTTTATTTAAATCATTGAAATTCAAGCGACTGTGATTGGAATAATAAATATTCTTATTCTTCTTATTCTTATCTATTACTGACATACCGAGTAAAGCGAGAAAAGCATGCATATTATTCACAATGAAGTATCAGAAGTATGGATATACGATACGATACGATTTACTTAAAATAGGAAAGAATCAAACAATTAAAACACAACGTCTAGTGAGCTTCTAAATCGACCTAGTCAACAATGAGTTGTGCTTAATTCACATAGTAATCTACATACAACACATAACTTTTACAGACTTACCTCTAGATGTATGAAACCATGCGAACCCAATGTAGGGTCATTCAAACATGCTGGCATAACATCTCGACTATTTGGCCATGCAGTTGTAACTGCTTTAATGGGGTGGCGGATTAACCTCCAAATCAACTGGATCATGGATAGTGCGGCAAATAATAGTCCAATTATAACTGCAATACTATACTGTACATAATGCTTAACGAAACCCATATCGACTCGAACCAGTGTTCTGTCCTGTCATGAACTTCGCTATTCAATGTGAACTTCGTACCGTGAAATAAACAAAAAAAATAGTGTGTATAGATCTGTTACCCACTTGTCCGTCACAGATCTATCACCTATACGAGTGTTAAAACATCGGGATCCAGTCTCGATAAGGTCAATCTCTAGAACGAGTGTTCGTACACATTTTTTTTTAAACAGTTGTGTAAATAAATGTAATTTTCTAGATATTATTATAGACACGCTTTTAGAGCTGTTATTATAAATATATAGACAGGTGTTACTTTCGGTATGATATTTTACCGGTGCAAGATGAGAAATTGTCTTCTTCAAAAAGCAGCTGCATTTCAACACAAATCGTATAATTTGGACCACATAATGATATATACTGTATCAGTCGAAAAACTGTGAACACAGAATACACGTATTATTCATGATGTATGACGTCTACTGATATTGTCAAATGAAGAAAAACCAATTATCATGAAAATTTTGAAAAAGGAATGATTATGAAAATTTGGAAAAAAAGGGGGGGGTAGAGAAAAAAAAGGGGGGGGGACGAAATCCATGCCCCATGCACCTGTGATTTGGACCTGGTCGATTACTATAACAATATTAACATATGACTTCACACTCATGTTCATATTTTACGTTTTATTGGGATTTTTTCATTTTTTATTTCATGCGAAATGCCGCGGTGTCAGCTTGATGGTAAAAATAGTAAATAGAAAACAATAAATATTAAAATAGCAAAAATAAAAAAAAGTAAATGTCAGATAATATAAGAAATAGTAAATATCGCCACCCGAGGTACTATGTGATAGGACTAGGTCGATTACAAGCTACACTTGCCATGCAATATAATATTAGCTGCGGAACCGTAGCCCTTTAATGGTCCTTTTTTTTTTGGTGGAACAAAAAAAGAAAAAAAAAGGACCCTACGGTTCCGCACCTTTATATGACAGTATGTTGTTATAAACAAAAAGAAAAGTAAACGAGTATGTATATCAAATAATCATGGAAACAATTATTGTAGTTGCGTAACACTCAGCGTCAAATATTGTATAATTTTAAATGTTTTGTAAAAGTGAACATTTTAACAACAGTAGCAGTATAGTTGTCGATTAAAACTACTACTTGAACCATCAATATGAAAATCATTATGTCTTGCGAACGAAAGAGGTAAATCAGAATACTAGTAATGCATTGATTTTTAAATTAGTCTTGATTATTGACCCAATATATAAGTACTATAAAATTTTGCCAAAATGTAGACAGGCTATTTATGGTTCTTCCAGTTTATATACACTCTAAATGCAGGCGAGACAGTAGTCGAAGATGCACGATTTTTCAAAGAAGAGTTGTTTTGTGAATAGGAGGGTGGAATAACCAGGCTATTTTCAGCATATTTTTTTTCTCTCAATTTTTCTTGGTGATTTTAAAATGTGTCAGGAAAAAGAGGTGCCCAGTGTTCCAAACCCCGAATCCCTCTCCTGTAGCGGGTGCCATGCGCCAACACGTTTTCAAAATCTACAAAAGAAAAAGTCTTTAGCGTACAGGGGGCGTGGTACTCTCCAAACACGTTACCCACGGCCAGGCTTTCTGTATTATAACATGACAAGCCCCACCCAGTCCCGTCTTAACGCATGGGCACACTGGGTAGTTTCCTGGGGCCCCATGAGTATAGGGGTCCCATGCTAATCTATGTATGTTGTATACAGCATGTTGTTTTACTGTTTAAACACTGATTGTATTGGAAGTACTAATACAATAAAAATATGCTTAATAGACAATTACAGTTGTATTCTCATGAATCGTTGTGTATGTATGGCCCCGAGTGCACTGCTTTGCCAGGGCCTATTATGTTGTTGAGTCGTCCTTGGTCCCGCCCTCCTTCCATCAAGAGGGACCCCATATCCACCACCCCGTGAAGCTTTGTTGGGTTTGAGCAACAATTATGATCAAATGGCGGTCATCGGGTATAATTTTGAAAGTACATAATCTAATGGTAACTCAGGCCAACCCTTGGTTGAAATTGGCCAAGTGATTTCAGAGGAGAATATTCACTGTCGTGTACCCGAGTAGGATCGGTCTTTTCAAGATGGCGACACAGCCAAAAGAAAAAAGATAGGTCTCTAATTTAAGCACGTTTCAAGCCATTTAATCGAAGGATCCAGCCTAAACGCATTGTTAACACAACAGTCTGATGACAGGGAACCCTCGATCTTCCCAATTTTGAATCTTGGCAAGACCCATTTTGTACATTTCGTTTGAAACCTTTCTCGATTTGTGGTACGATGATCAAACCCCGCAAAAACACGTTTTCTCTCTATTTCCGTGGCTCATGTCGGCAATGTCATACCCAGATAGTAACTTCCTGGCTTGGGAGGACTCCGCATTACGTTTATTATGTGTTATATGTGGAAAGTGATGAAAAACTGGAAATGTCAGTCGCCGAAAGTTTGTTTACGTCTAGGATCGGACACGGTCTTTTTTCGTTAAATTTGTTCGGGAGTGGACATGATATTTGACGTAATGTTGATTGGGATCGGTCACAAATTTTTCGACTTCTAAACCATTCCAATAGACCAATTTCACGTTACCGCCGCCATTATGGTTCAAAGGTCAATCGGAGTAAAAAACGTCATTGCATTTGTAAACATATCGAGACAAATTGATTTATCGTGGTAGTTATGCGTATATCGTCACTTAAGGAAGTTTTCATGAATTTGTTAGTTAAGAAAGAAAATAATTTATGGCTACATTTATCCCGTAGATCTTGAAAATACAATAATAAAAAAGAATCTTGTAAATATTCGAAGTTATACTGTACAGTAGTTCGAAGGACACCATTATGACCATATAGGCATAACACACAACTTCGCAAATAGTACTATGTTTACAAAACATCACAGACGTGCAATATATCCTCCTAGCGGGTCCTTATCAATATTAACTTGAAGAAAATTCATCTACATCTCGTATATTTTGTTGTCTGACCATCCAATAACAAAAAAAAAAGGGGGGGGTCTTATAAAAAAGGGAAAACAAAATGAGTGTTTTTCCCTAAACAATGACTGGCAGATTATTTTTTTTCAAAAGCCAGCTTTGTAATGTTAATGCTGGCATTATGTTAGACTTCTGCATGGTTTTATTTATACATATTATATAGTTTATCATATTTATATCACATTAAACATGCAATTTGTAAATTGTCATATTATGGAGTAACAAATAAAACTTTTTAAAAGACCCAACTTACAACTGGTATGACCCTTTTGCTAGAGAATCAATGTATAAAGTATGTTTGTGTAACTGTAAGACACTTTTGATGCACTAACTAGAAAATGACTTGGTTCAACTTTATCATTTTGTGATTTTTTTTAGAAGTCAAAGAATGCACACCTTTAGTATCTGTACATTAAACACACTACAAAATATTACAGAAACTGCAGGGAGGGATAGACAGGGGATAATTAGTATGCCATGATACAGGGCTAAACATTAACAGTCATGTTCCATTCTTACATGTATGTCAAGCACATTATTATGGTGTGGTTTCTGTTGGTGAGACACTCCATCATTTCTTGTATATGCCAATAATAACATATAAGGATTAGTATAAAGTGCTAAATTCAGGAACAATGCAAGTAAAACTTTGTTCGGCAAAATATGTACATGCACATGTACTCTGTAAATGATTCAACTCTGTAGCTTTTGTAAATTATAGGGCACAAAAAGTAAACAAATATTCATTAACAAGAAATATGTATTGCAAAAACAAAATATTATTAGCATGTCCGAAAAGTCAGCTGCATGTATAATAATAATGTTGTAAAATAACAAAACTATGAACTGGAACATTGAAGAATAGGAAATAAAACACATTCTCCTCATCCTGGTGAAGTCTTAAGTTAATGATCGAATGAAAATAACATTGCTTTTAACATCAAAAAGTTAATATTGGGAGACACTATACAATTTTCTTTATCCTTTAGTTATTGAATTAAAAAGTTCAAAAATCTGACAAAAGTTCCACCCCAAAAAAAAACATACTAAAAATGGCCAAAACTCCTTTAATTTAAAAATATTTGTCTAAGACTTTCTCAGGTACAATGTAAATGAACAGAGCCCAAAATATTCAATAACTTTAAATGAAAAACAACACTCATATGGGGGATAACAAACATTCCATTCATAAAATTTTTAAACAATGAACAACAAGAAACATCAACTATAACATACATGTATGATGTGTAAACTATTTAAGCATGAGCAACAGGAAACACATTTAGATACAAAAAATGAAAAGATGAACACGCTTAGTTGGATTTTTATAGTGCTAGTTCATTGAAACAACAGTATGTGGGTAGACATGTCGCTCCACTCTGAAATATTATTCTGATTCTGAGCCGATCAATCTTTGTTCT
The DNA here is from genome assembly GCA_002080005.1 of Gigantidas platifrons. Taxonomy (NCBI): domain Eukaryota; kingdom Metazoa; phylum Mollusca; class Bivalvia; order Mytilida; family Modiolidae; genus Gigantidas; species Gigantidas platifrons. The sequence continues at coordinate 648,154 of MJUT01034350.1, forward strand.
TACTCCTTAATGCTGCATGCTTACCAATTTTATAGTCTGGTTTTACTAGCTATAGACAGGGGCTAGAACCCATTGATCTACCACATTCAGTAGGAGCATGCTAATCATTATACCACTGATGAGGTCGGAACTCACTTTTGTCTACAGACCCATAATTATACCAAGGCAACATTTTTGCAGTAGTATAAAAATCACACTGAAAAGGGAGTAGTTCTTCAAAACTTTCATTAAGCTAAGTACTTGTGCCCAAGTTAATTAATGCAGTCGACATGGTCAAGCATATATCAAAATAAAACCCATAGATTAGCTTCTAGTCAGATTTGAACTGACATCTTTTCAACATTATTGAAATGTACTACCTTGTACTATAGAAGCTGAATAATTATTAGTGGAAATACACATGTAGTGGACAAACTAAATATGTACACAGATCATTAGCTTCCAGAGAAATTTTAACTGACAGCTCTGATTGATTGACACCATAGTAACAACATTTTGGCAGAATCTATCAAGGCTCGTCACTAAACTTGATTTCAATTGATTACAATAAGCAGTTCTTAAGAAGATCTTTGAAATATTACCTAAACAGAAGCTTTAATGGCCCCTTGTAGCCAGGTTTGATCATCAATTGGCACCACAATACCAACATTTGGTCCTGACTTTGTTATGAACATTTCAGCCAAGATTGGTTGCAATCCCTTCAGTTGTTATCTAATGGTCCTGACTTGGCACTGCATAGACGCGATACGCCGATAGAGAATAAAAATAACCTGCATAAATTTCTTACCCTGCAGTGCATGAACAATAAGCTCCTTCTGTCAAATCATTATCTCCTTTGGTGCATATCCATACATTGTGGGGGTCGTCATTCAGTCTATGATGGTGAACACTTACATTTCTTGTAAAATAAATGACACAAGTTCCTGTTCGATTTTGTCTTTAAGAAATATGCCTCCTGCAACCACCCACTTAAAAAATATTCATAGACCTTGCCAACCTTATAGTCTTGCAGCATGTCAATGCAACATCACTATGGGCTAACAAGAAATACGTTAACTTACATGCCGAAACATACGACCGCTAGCTCCTCCTTCGTTCCTGTTTTCGTCAGACTTCTCATCGTCCAGAACTGTCTCAGATTCTCGACTTTCCAACTACTAAATTAATCAATAATTGTGTATATTTGATCACCAGTGTAATGTGTAAATGTAGAATACAATTTTGTAAATAAATAAAGTGAATATAACTTCGAAAATGTTAAAAAATAAAGTGGTAGTCGTATCGCCATGATATAATCCAAGCAAAAAGGCCGCTTACCACCCGGATTTTACTCCGATTGGACTTTGGACTAAGGCCGCTTACAACAAATAATAGGTTAATGTGAAATAGGTCTATATATGTGCAGAAAAAAATTGATTTTTGAAAATTTAAAATATCGAGAAGTTGCAGCTCAAGCTACATTATTTCATTTCCAAACACCCCATTTCATTATTTTCATTAATATAATTTCTCAAGTGTAATAAAATATTTTTTTTTATAGTTGTTCCTTATGGTTGAACCAACTCAGTACTTCGGTAGTAACATGCATTTATGGGTTTTTTTTCTTTATCAGAATACGTTCTCCTGCAAAGTTAATTCCAGAGCTTCCTAGTTAGTTTCTCTTATTGTTCCGATTGCCTTACTGGATCTCTGCACCTGAAATAATTAAAATGAGATTTTCAAAAGATGAGCTTTGGTAAGCGTGTTAAAATCTCCTTTTGAACTATTGAAGGTGTAGAAATCCAATGGTCCACGATATTAGGTAGATATCATAATATTTGTTTTCTATATACATTTGTATATGTGTGATTAGGCTAATACAGGAGCCGCTTACCCAGTCGATGCGCTTGGCCTGGGAAGTTTTATGAAACCGAGCCCTTGTCTTTTCCCTTTGGCGTTCACGCATTTCACACACCTGTTGCTTTTATTTTGCATTCTTTTTTCTGATGTTTTATTTACATTATTTTCCTGATATTTTTATTTGCATTCTTTTTCTGTTTTTATTTTTATATTTGCATTCTTTTTCTGATGTTCTATTTGTATTCCTTTTCTGATTTTTTTTTATTTGCACTGTCGGATTCAACTCTAATGCCTAATATCTTCAATTTCTCGTCTTTATGACAGGTACAACCATGTTCAATTATGATCTGAGGTAGGGCAGTTTCATATGCTCAATAGTAGCTTCTTCTTCTTCTTCTTTCAATAAATGTATCCTTCTTTCCAGAGTAATGTCGCATTGAAAAACTATGTACATGTGGTCAGGTAGCACATGTACCTACAAAAATGCCATTTGATTTAAGTATTATATATACCATGGATCTTACGAATTAACGTATTTAAACCAACGGATCCGTATATATATGGTTTGTAACAGGAATTACACGATTGACAAAAGGGTGTTCTCTCGGACGTCCGCGTTAACCATGGAATAACATGTAGATCTTGAAAGCTCCTCCCACTTCCATAGAAACTTAAGAAATAATTCATGGTAGCCCGAATTTATATTATTTTTACCACGGGTAGGCACTTTATGCCAATTATTTTACCCCGAGCGTTAGCGAGTGGTAAAATATAGACATAAAGTGACTACCCGTGGTAAAAATAATATAAATCAGTTCGGGCTACCATGAATTATTTCGTTTCTAATATGTAAAAAATTGTAAAATATCGTTATAAATTGTCGATGACGTCATAAATTACAATGTGTGCAACAGACGGCTTATAACAGATTTTATCATCACTATAGCCAATGAAAAGATCTCATTTGAGGTCAGTGTAGCTACAAATAAACCTCATTCATAATTCTCATCCTACAACAGATTTTCTGTATACACATCGGTTGATAAAATGCCGACTATAACCAATGGAACGATCTCATTTGAGGTAAAGTTCGTACAAATTACTTTGACCACGGGTTTGGACTCAAAGCGTTTGAAGGACGTCATATTAGAATTTACTATTATTCTCATATGATGTCATAATCATGGAATAACATCAAGATCTTTATGTTAGACCATGGTTTGTAAAAGTTCACTATTTTTAAGTTGATTACTGCATAAAAACGTCAAAGGAAAAATGCGTATTTATGTTACAATATCTTGATATCTCGATACGTTTAGTGACATAAATATTAAGTATAACTATATTAACTTTATATTGTAACATAAATACGCATTTTTCTTTTGATGTTATTATGCAATAATCAACTTAAAAATAATGAACTTTTACAAACCATGGTCTAACATGAAGATCTTAATGTTATTCCATGATTTTGACGTCATAGATCTGTTATTCCATGATTTTGACGTCAGATCTTGATGTTATTCCATGATTTTGACGTCATCATGTAATTTCTGTTACCAAACATATATACCATGGATCTTACTCATGAACTTATTTAAACCAACTCATCCTTCGGATTCGTTGGTCTAAATAAGTTAATTCGTAAGATCCATGGTATATATAATACTTAACGCTGATAATTGTCATCATGTTTGTAATCCATCTCATGATTCCAATATTCGTGACCGATCCCTACCAAATTTAGACCGATCCCAACCAAAATTACGTCAAATATCATGTCCACTCCCGAACAAATTTAACGAAAAAAGACCGTGTCCGATCCTAGACGTAAACAAACATTCGACGACTGATATTTCCAGTTTTTCATCACTTTCCACATAATAAACATAATGTGGAGCCCTCCCAAGCCAGGAAGTTACTATCTGGGTATGACATTACCGACATGAGCCACGGGAAAAGAGAGAAAACGTGTTTTTGGGGGGTTGATCATCGTGCCACAAATCGAGAAAGGTTTCAAATGAAATGTACAAAATGGGTCTTGCCAAGATTCAAAATTGGGAAGATCGAGGGTTCCCTGTCATCAGACTGTTGTGTTAACAATGCGTTTAGGCTGGATCCTTCGATTAAATGGCTTGAAACGTGCTTAAATTAGAGACCTATCTTTTTTCTTTTGGCTGTGTCGCCATCTTGAAAAGACCGTTCCTACTCGGGTACACGACAGTGATATTTGACAGACGCAAGTGATGACTACAGCTCACCTGACCCTTAAGATACGGAGAGCCTGTAATTACTCACCAGAGATGTTATACGAAATGTTATCTTTTGAAAGGAAATTGCAAGAACTAACTTGACCTGAACATTATCCAATTAAAACTACTTTTAAAGTTCTAAATTGATGCAATAACAAGCTGGACTCGAGATCACAATTGATGCAATAACAAGCTGGATTCGAGATCACAATTGAGGCAATAACAAGCTGGATTCGAGATCACATAAAGAAATCAACAAATGAAAAGGATAGGCTGACTGACAGTGGTGGTGGTATACTTATTTATATTCGTAATACGTTACTAGGTAGGCGTAGACTTGATCTAGAAGTACCCGAAGTTGAATCTGTTTGTTTAGAAATTTTTGCAGATAATAGAAATTTTTTATTAGTGTGCTTATATAGGCCGCCAAATGCAAGAGTGTCAACATGGGATTATATTGATAATTTATTTGACAAATGTGTTGATTCAGGTATAAGTAATTGTATTTTTCTTGGTGATATCAATGTTGACCTTATTACAATTGGCAATAACCACAAGTTTACACGTTCTTGTCAAAGGTTAGGCCTAGAAAATGTGATACATGAACCTACTAGAATTACTAGTTCGTCCTCCACTCTAATTGATCCTATACTGGTCAATAATTATGATATAGTTAGAGATAGCTATGTACTTCCAAACTTTTGTAGTGACCATTGTCCTTCCATTATTGAGATTAATTTTTCTGTTACTAGAGAAAAGTCTTANTTAAAGACAATATGGGATTATGATAATGCAAATTATATTGCCATTAACCAGCAATTGCAAAATACTGATTGGGATATGAAATTTGGAGATTCAGATGTTAATATCATAAATGAAGTTATTAACTTAGAGCTTAACTCTGCTATGAATACTTATATTCCAAAAAAGATTATACGTGTTCGACCACGGGATAAACCTTGGATAAATAGTTAAATAAAATGTGTGCATAAAAAGGCAAAATTTCGAAATCTAGCAAGTGACTGGGAAAGTTTTCGTAGAATACGCAATGAGATAATTGATATGATTAGAGAAGCCAAAAAACAATATATTATAAAATTACAAAATTCACTGATTGATAAGTCTATTCCACCTGGTAAGTGGTGGCGAATTGCAAAGAGTATCTCAAAATTTAAAAGTACTAATACTACAAATACTCCTATTAAGGTAAATGGTGATATTTTTTTCCATCCTGTAGACAAAGCCAATTCTATTAATAACTATATTACATCAGTATCTAACATAGATTCTGAACCTGATCTTCCTGATGTACCCCCACTTGCACCTTGCGAGCTGTCTGACATTGTCATTAATGAGCAAGAGGTATGTGATCAGTTTCAAATTTTAAATATTTCTAAGCCGGCCGGTCCTGATAACCTTCCGCCTAAATTTTTGAAAGCTGTTTTCCAGTCATTAGTTAAACCACTGACTATTTTATTTCAAAAAAGCTTAAATTTTGGTGTGGTGCCTGGAAACTAGCCAATGTCTCCGCTATTTACAAAGGTAAAGGTGGTAGCAATAGTGTAGCAAATTATAGACCAATATCTGTTACTAATTGTTTTATTAAGATATTGGAAAAAATTATATTCAAACACCTTCACAACTACTTGTTTAAGATATAATATACTATCGGATGATCAGTCTGGATTTAGACATAGAGATTCCACTATAAACCAGTTATTGGTAATTTATGATGTCATTATGAAAAATTTAGATATTGGCAAAGCTGTTAGGTTTATTTTTTGTGACATATCAAAAGCGTTTGATCGTGTCTGGCATCGTGGTCTTTTGTACAAACTTAGAAAGTATGGAATTAAGGGCAACTTATTGACTTGGTTTGGTAGTTTTATTAAGATATTGAAAAAAATTATATTCAAACACCTTCACAACTACTTGTTAAGATATAATATACTATCGGATGATCAGTCTGGATTTAGACATAGAGATTCCACTATAAACCAGTTATTGGTACTTTATGATGTCATTATGAAAAATTTTGATATTGGCAAAGATGTTAGGTTTATTTTTTGTGACATATCAAAAGCGTTTGATCGTGTCTGGCATCGTGGTCTTTTGTACAAACTTAGAAAGTATGGAATTAAGGGCAACTTATTGACTTGGTTTGGTAGTTATCTTTCTGACCGTAAGCAGCGAGTCTGCATGAATGGATACTACTCTACTTGGAATTCCATTAATGATGGAGTTCCGCAAGGCTCCATACTGGGGCCGCTTTTATTTTTATTATTTATTAATGATATTGTTGATGTCGTTTCCAATGGCATGAAACTATTTGCGGACGATACATCCCTTTATTGTATTGTTGATGACCAGAATGAAACCGCTGAATCCCTGAATTCTGATTTGAATAGCCTTAGTACTTGGGCATCTGATTGTTGTGTTAATTTCAATTTGGTTTTATAAGACCTATACTAGAATACGGAAGTGTAGTTTGGGATAATTGCACAAGAGAACAGTCTGATCTTATTGAATCAGTGCAATACGAATCAGCCAGAATTGTTACAGGTCTTTGAAGGGGTACCTCAAGGGTTAAGTTGTATGGTGAATTAGGGTGGGACTCCTTGCAAAACAGACGTAAGAAGCAAAAACTTATTCTAATGTTCAAAGCTCTGCAAGGAGAGCTACCCAACTATATAACGAATAATATCATTTCTTATATTAATTTTGAACCTAACTACATGGTTAGAAACCCCAGATTCTTCACCCCTCCCCAATATCGCACCAAGTCATATAAGGATAGCTTTTTTCCAACTGTTCTGGATTTATGGGACAAACTAGATAATGATACTAGGAACATTCAGTCATTATCTTCATTCAAGATTAAACTTAATGAAGATATTGTTAAATCTCCTAGCTTCTACACTATTGGTTTTCGCAGCTTAAATATTTGGTATTGCCAACTTCGTAATGAAGCAAGCAGTTTAAATCACCACTTGTTTCAGTCTCATCTGTCTGACAGCTCCCAGTGTGCCTGTGGGGATGCAATTGAAAATAATTTCCATTATTTTTATGTTTGTCCATTGTTCATTAGACACAGAATACAACTTTTTAATTCTCTAAGAAAGTTTCAAGATGTTTTAAAGTTGGATATATTATTGAAAGGCTCACCAATCCTTACTGTAGAGGAGAATACTGAGATATTCGATGCTGTTCACCATTTCATTACTGGTACAAAATGTAGTAGAAGATTCACATGATTCAATAAATTTTCTGCTTCTTTTTCTCTGTATTTGGTTATATAACATTGAAAAGTCTTCCCATATATAGCTCCAAAACTTTAATTTTTTCAGTTTAATTAATAGCTGTACATC
>MJUT01034350.1:655828-668709 GCA_002080005.1 Gigantidas platifrons
GTTGTATATATTGTGTGTTAAATGTAAATCATGCTATGCCAATTCATCATTATTAATATTATAAATGATAACAGCTTAAATATAAAGCCATTTGGCTATTCCAAATTATATCATACCTATTAACAAGGTAAGAAAAAAGAAAAAAAAGATTTTTTTTTTTGGGGTTATGATTCTGCCATTACTATATATACATGTGTTTATGCTTGGTAATTAAGATGAATTGCATGTATACATGATGGGTAGATTGCTCTATGTCTTATGTAAATTGTTTTCTAATTGTTCTATCTTGTTGGAGAGGATTTGTATAGGCATAGCCTGTTGTCCAATCCTATTGATTTATCAATAAAATATTTGAAATGAAATGAAATGAAAACAGATTAATGTCTTGCGAACCCAAGTTGTATGGGATATGGCGAAACTAACCTAATCACAAAAAATTGACGTAAACTTAACAAAATCAGTAAACTATGAAATGAGGTAAAGGTCAGGTGACACATGTCTGACTGACATATGCCCACCATGATCAGAGTGTTGACCAAATATGGTTAGCCTAGGTTGTATGGTACATGCAGTCAACTCCGCATATTTGCACCGTAAATATCAGGGGATGTTATTTATCAGGAGCTGATGAACGTACTCTCATCTAAGGGAAGAAAACAATTAGTGCAGTTGATCATACCGCGTGATTTTCAAGACATTCCTCGTCAGTCCTGGAGTAAATACATGCTTTGAACGAGTATCTTTGATACACTGATTTTCATTTATGAAGTGAAGAAATAAAAAGTCAAGAGTGCTTTTTTATTTCCATCTTTCAGCTTTACATCCTTGGTTATATATTATCGATATGTTAGAAATCGTGAGATGATAGTTTATTTTGAAGCAAAGTTGTGTGTAATTTTTGATTCGTGTAATGGGGTAAAGTCTAACCTCATCAGAAAACTTCATGTAAACGTAAGTTAGTAAATAATGAACATGAGGTCAAGGACATTGTGTTACATGTAGGACTAACATGTAGAAAATTACCTGTAGAACAGAGAATATGCAGATTATGTAGCTCTCGAGGACGAGTTTCATTTTATCATGCATTGCCCTATACTAAGTGCATATAGGGTTGATCTTTTTGAAAGTTTATCATTAGTTATACCCTCTTTTCCAGATATGTCTGAGATTGAAAAATTTAAATATATTTTGAGTAGTGTTTAGATATTTGTAAGATTTGTATTTTGGGTGTGAAAAAGATGTATGGTTTGAACCAAACATTAAAACAAAGTTTGTAGTACTCTCCTAATTTAGTTTAATGTGAAAAGAGAGATAACTCTTTTCAACCTGAGATACACTTCAATAAAGTATATGTTTATTGTTCTTTTTGTATTGTTATTTTACATTGTACATTGTTGTATTGACCAGGGGCGGATCCAGGATTTCAAGTTAGGGTGACGTACTTAAAAAATCGCACCAAGCGGAAGGAGGCACGAAAATTTTGGGGGTATTTCGTGTGAAAAATCATGATTTTACGCAAAAAAATTATATTTTTTTCAATTATAGGGGGCAGGGGGCGCCTGTTGACATTGAAGATAGATCATTGTCTGGTCTTTATTTCAATAAAATTAACTTATCTATCTTATCTGTACACTCCTTGTTCAATGTGTGGACCATTATGTCCATATATGGTGAGCCCGAGTTGTATGGTAATGGGGTAACTGACACAATCACAAAAGCTTGACATTGTTTATGCATAATTAAGGGGACAATTTATTACAAAAAAAAAGGTATAATTGGATTTGAGAAACCCAAGATAATGCCATAACCCCCCAAACATGTTATTCATAACTCTGTAAGGATAAAAGTCAGATACCTCAGAAACAAACCTTACCTGTGTTTTATCAATCAATTTTTAAAAATGAAGTGTGTCTGCAAGACACAAATGACCCAAAGAAATTATAAACAAGTCAAAAGTTCTTTAACACTAGGTATGATGTTCTATCATACTCAACATGTATACAGATAGTACCTTTAATTTTTCATTCCTGATATGTAAATATAAAGGTATTACCTGTGGTGAAATGGGTATAATTCTATCTAGAATTAGCTTAGTCGCGGGGGCATAAAAAAATGACCAAGTCCAACTACCTGTCATTTTGAGAAAATCAAAATCCTGTGGACATGTACACCTCTATTATGTGTATATGCAAGACATAATATTGTCCTGTGAAAATGTGTTGATTGCATCTTTTTCAAATGAAAAATCCCCAACAGACCAAAAGAAGTCACCTCTGCACTTTATTCCGTTCTCGGACTTTATCATAGAAAACAATTGTAACGGAGGACACTATTTAATCCTACATATAAACATCCTACAAAATATTAAAACTGTAGGCGGAGATAGACGGACAAACCATGTATCTATAACCGCATATATTGCATATTGGTGTCTGTTGTTTGGAAACGGCTAGAGCTACAATACACCAAATTAATACCATCCTTAATTCCGTGTCAATGAACTGTGTTAATAATCAATGATTGGTCATGATCAACTAGAACACAGAAAACATTGTGTACAAACGGACAACAGCAGATCCATAACATAATATGATCGAAATATTTTCGAGGCCATACAAAATAGCACACAGCATAAGAAAACAGACTTTTCCAACACTGATAAACATAGGATACTGGTCATGTACACATTGATGTACAACAAAAACTATGTGAAAGCACAACACAGAAAACCCACCAGCTCACAATCTTACATGGTCAAGATCAAACAAATAGGCTCACAATACCAGTTATTGTTATTTTGTAATGTTATTCTGAAGAAATTTTATACCTCAAAAAGATTTGACTTTATGTGCAATAGTATATGAAATAATTACAAGAAGGATATACAGTAACCAAGGGACACAATTGGAATGTGTGAAATTATTGAGCGAGTGTTGTTTAACGCCAACTCAGCAATTTTTCATCTATATTATGGCGAGAACAAGTTAATTTTCAATGAGATGATGATGAGGTCCACTTTGTACTAGACTAAAAACCCTTAGTTGGATTTTATAGTGCTAGCTCACTGAAATAACATTCTGCAGATAGCCATGTCGCCCCACTTGGACACATTATCCTGATTCTGAGCCGACCAGTCTTTGATTTTTTTCCTTAATACCATGTGCTTGGTGGAGAAGCAACAAATAACAAATTAATAGTCTCTAGTTTGACCCGAACGGGGCTCGAACCAACGATCTACCACACTCGAGGCGAGTGGTTCTGCTTATAGAAAGAAAACTATGACACTAAATGTACATAATACAGTGACAATTATTTGCAGTCAAAGATAAGAACTAGATGTGTTTTGTACTCCTTTTTATTCAGTCACAGATTAGCACTGGTCCTTCAATAAGTTAATGTTTACTTTTGATGCTATGCCACTAGAACACAAATGATATTTTCTTTTCCAGAAAGATGAAGTAAATATCATGAATATCATATCAATGATTATCAAATGAATTTTCATTCACAACTCTTTTTGACTAAATTATATAAATAAGATGAAATGTTCATTTGTAATGTTAAACAGTATGTACATTCTCATTTAAATATATTATATAGTACTGAGGAACTTGAGTACAAAAACAGTTACTTGTTGCAGTCTTTGCCTTATTTTTTTTTTCACCTACTTGCTCAAAAGCCAAATTTTGAAAAATAATTTATTAATTTTCACTGGTTTGAATCCAGTTTACTTTTCCCAGGCTTTGGGCATGTGGGTTAGTGTGAAGACTTGTTGTTGCGATAAAAAAAGGAAAGACAGATATTTTAGCATTTAAAGCAAGAATAAAACTAACCAATCAGTAAGCATGTCAGACCAATTTTCTGAAGTATGCACCATCTAAAATTCTTTCTCAGATATGTTCAAACTGTAAAAATTTCTTTTCCATCTCTTGTTATTAATTAACAAATGCATTTTTTTTTTATCAATATCTAAAATTAGCAGCTTAACTAAGCATTAACTGCATTTATGATACTTTTTTGTAAAATAATTATTGTACCAAGTTTTGAAAAAAAGAACTTGTTCCTGATCTCAAATCACAACTTTCAACATTTTTAACAACATAAAGAAGGAGAAATGTTCCATGTTGAAAATATAATAATCTCAAGACAGAATTTGAGACTACATATACTGGTACATAAATATTCCTTGATTGTACAAACAACTACAATTATTATGTAACTGTGAATGATCAGGAAAGACATCATAAAATAAATGTACATCTTTAGCTTGAAAAATGTCAGGTGGCATCGAGAGAAATGAGATTATCAAAACAAGAGCAGATTAACTGAATATTACATAAAAGCAATATACCAACAGGATTTTGGCTCTTTTTTTCTTAAACAAAAATTTAGTAGTCCAAAATCCTAATGGTATATAGAAATAACAATTTTACAAATTCTAAACAATTCTACCATTATGCTTTTTTTAATTCCAGTACAGTATGAAGCACTTGATATTTTGATTGTCTATTACCCCTGTAACCACTACAAGTATAACTACAATTTGTATTCTATACAAGTTTGTTCTATTATTCTCGAATCATTCTTTTCATTTTTGTCGGTATTATTTCTATTCTTAGATTCTAATTGTAGGTCGTTTTGAAACAGTCTTTGAAGAAACTAAAAATGTGTCCCCATACAAGTTTGACACTGATGAACAGTGACCAAAGTCGAACAGATTTTAAACTACATTGTATAATCAAATGATCGATTTCATGGGATTATAGTTTCAAATGAATTTTTAATTTACCAGGCAATGCCAGGTTTTTAACTCAGGCTCAACTGATCCTGTATTAATAGTTCAATCAAGTCTAGATTTTTAGAGAATTTGTTTATGGATATCACTACTAGTAAGGTCCTATGTTAATCTTTAATCTATTAAAATTGGGACTTAACATTAACAACAATTTGGCTGTCTGTCCCTTTTATCTCTGAAACCACTCTGGCAAATCTACTGGACAAATGCAGGAATGACATGTCATATGGTTATCAGTTTTGATATAAAAATTTAAAATTTTGGACATTGGTTCAATTTTGATCTTGTATCTTAATATATCACAATAAAAAAATATGTTGGCATGAAGTATTCTTGTATGGCAAATAATGCTCCACATACAAAAAAAAACCCTACCATTTTGGGCCTCTTGTTTCTTTTGTGTATTTCTCATAAAAAACAAAATAATAAGCTTTTTAAAGGAGCATCCAATGAACAGTTCTACCAAGTTTGGCTCCAATTAGCCTGGTGGTTTCAGAGAAGTAAAATAAAATGCAACAGCAATTAGCTTGATGGTTTCAGAGAAGTAAAATAAAATGTAACAGTTAACGGAGGACAGCGGACACCAAGTGATGACAATATCTCATATGACCATTTGGATCAGGTGAGAAAAAAAAGTTGGATTGCCTCTTGTGCATGAAGTCATAAAGAATGAAACAAAAAATACAAAGACTTAAAGTTGGTGTGAATAAACTTGATAAACTTTTAAAAATACTTTAGCCAAATAAGGGCCAATCATATTTTCAAGTTCTACAATGTTTAAACATGCAACTACATCTTAATATAATGTGAAACTGAACCTACAAGTTCCCCATTACTATGGTAACAAATTGTTGATTAAAATGAACACAGCACACAATAATTGTTAATAAATTAAAGACTAGGATTTCCATGGTGAATTACCATGATTTGGTCTTATCATATCAAGTAAATATTGTCGTTGTAACTGTAAATCTGATGGTTTACTACCAAACGGCATTTGATATGGAAATCCACCACGAGCAGCAAACGAAGCCATACCAAGCGGTTGGCCCATACGTAGGGCTGTTTGATGAGCAGCGGCTGCCTGATGTGCCTGAATAAAGTTTTGATGCTGACGGAGAGCTTCTGTATTGTTGGCGTACTGCGAATGATTTGAATTCATTTGAGAGGTGTTTGGAGTGGATCTATTATTTGATGGAGATTGAGTGGGAGTGGGAGTGGGAGTGGTGACAGTCTGTGCCTGCATCCTCTCAATCTCTTGTTCCTGCTGGAGAGCTTTGACAAATGCACTCTTTAACCTGTTTGTATGCTCTTGTTTCAGAGCTTTCTTTTGATTTGTTGTAACACACTGTTCACATATAACATTTTTGGAACCTGGTTTTTCTCGTTTCCAAACAGGAGTAAAGTCTGTGCTACACTGCACACAAGTAAATGGATTACAAATCATCTTTTCATCAGCGTTCTTTTGTCCCTTAGAGATAAGATTAGCATCTATAATATAATTAACAGCCTCTTCTAAACCTAATAAATATATAAAGTCTGGACTGGCCAGACTTGGTATAAAGTTCATCTCTGGAGGTGGGGGTTTTGGAGGAGGAATTTGTAACAAAGTCTTCTCCAACTGTTTACGTAGTGCCATTTTAGCTGCAGCCTGTCTCTGTGCTGGTGTTTGATTATCCACAGGAGCAGACTGTGGTCCAGAGGGACTACCACGGTAAGTCTGTGCTACATTTCCATTCATGAATCTTTCATCGGGCTGTCTTCCCATGTTTACCAGTGGTGGTGGTCCATGCTGATGTGCACGGTTATTATTTTGTTGATTGTTTCTCATTAATTGTGGTGGCTGACTGTGAGCAGGACGTGCCTGCTGCTGTGGTCCCCGTACCAAAGGTGGAGGTTGTGAATTCTGTTTTTGTGGCTTAGCAGTGTTATTTTGTTCTGTTATATGTGTTGTCTGACTTTGTCTTAGTTTTTTCAAAAGCACTAACTTTGCCTCTTCGTTACGAAGTTCAGCTTGTAGCTGCTTTATAAACCTTTTCCTCATTTTAACCTCACTGACAGCAATCTCATCTGTGTGACCATTCATTATTTGCCCCTCTTCTTCATCAGACAACATTATTATGTCTCCTCCATTTGAATTATCAGAATTGGACTTTGTACTAAGATCCATTGGTGTTTCCCCGTGTTTTTGACGATTTTCCTTTTCACTGTCCTCTGATTTAACCGTTGAAGAATCATCATCCTTGTCCTTTCTTATACTTAAATCGCTCACACTTCCTTCAGAAAATTTATCTTGACTATCTGTATTCCCTTCCGAGGCATCGTCCATTTTACTTCTGAAAAAAAAGACAATAATATGGTGAAATGTCAGAAATCAGCTCATCAAACTATTTCAGTAGTCAAACCTTGTAAATGAAGTATAATATTTATTTTAGACCTGAAAAAAATATGTCAATAAACTAAGCTATTTAATAACAACATTAACAAATGTCAATCTGAGTGTGATCATAATGACATCAATGATGCATAGATAGAGGCGATCTCTTGGATTTAATATTACAAATTCTCTTCTCTGGCAATCTGCATGTTTTTTCCCTTTTATGGCAAGTGAAAGATAGTTCCTTAATGCCTACTGCCTAGTGAGCAATTTTTCAGCATATATCTTGGCAAAAAAAAAAGTAAATGCTAATGTCTGCTTTGTACTAAACCAACACACTTAGATGGATTTTTCTAGTGCTAACCCATTCAAACAAGAATCTGCTCTGACACTGCTTTGTACTAAACCAACACACTTAGATGGATTTTTTTAGTGCTAACCCATTCAAACAAGAATCTGCTCTGACACTGCTTTGTACTAAACCAATACACTTAGATGGACTTTTCTAGTGCTAACCCATTCAAACAAAAATCTGCTCTGACACTGCTTTGTACTAAACCAATACACTTAGATGGATTTTTCTAGTGCTAACCCATTCAAACAAGAATCTGCTCTGACACTGCTTTGTACTAAACCAATACACTTAGATGGACTTTTCTAGTGCTAACCCATTCAAACAAAAATCTGCTCCTGACACATTATACTGATGTCAAGCCAACCAGTCTTTGCTCTTACTCCTTATGCTACATACATGTACAGTGTACTTATCTGAGAAAACAGCAATTATCGATATTAAGTCTTTTTCACGATAAACGTAACCATTACACCACTGATGCGGTTACAGCTCAGTGAAATACACAACAAATAAACTTTTTAAAAGCTACATTTTTTGTAACATGTAGAGTTTCTTAATAATATGTGTAAAAATTAATTTAAAAAAAATGGAATCAAACCTATGATCTACCATCCATGTCATTACCTGTAATGTATGAATACCAGGTTTTATTCACCAGATGAACCATTAAATACACTATTATAAAACTATTCTTCTAACTTGTTAAACATCATATGTTCCTATCGTGCTACAAGTTAATTATTGTCGAGTTCGACCGTAAAACTATTTGAAGACAATTCAAAGTCCAATAAAAAGTGTTATTTTATATCTAATGTATATTAAAGGCCAACATAGGGCATCAGAATATCAAATTATGATTGTTATTTGATTATTTATGGGCAAGTGCATATCTTCATTATGTGTACATTGTATTAGGGGTATTATTATGTATTATGTGGTAATATATATGGGATAAGCCATTTTAAGTTCAATTGTAAAAATGATCATGGCTTTACAATAATTTGCTTGATATTATTATACAAATATTTAATTTGTATGTTCTACTATTTATAATACAAAACAAAGTACATTACAGTGAAATTCTTCCTATTACTATACACAATAGATTTAAAAAAATATTTTCTCGTTATTCCGAATTTTCAAAAAATATAAAACTTAAATAAAAATCATCTCCAAAAAAAATTGCACCTTCGTGGCCTGAATTGTATGGTAGTTGGATTTACACTACCCTATGTAATCGGTGCCTATCACCACTAAAGTTGTGAGTTGAACAAATATACAGGTGATTATAGTGAATTAAAACAACTTATGATTTATACAGACAAAAATTGAAACAATTTTATTTTAACAACTGGCCATAAATAATGTTATTCTATATTCTAACATGGCCTCACTCTTTCCCTTTGTTAAAAAAAAACAGAATTATTTCTTCGTATTATCTCATTAGCACATGCGCCGATGAATGTGACTGACGTTACCATTGGCAGCATAAATTCTGACCCGAATAATGCCAATAGAGGGTGCAGTATTATTCGAGTTACATAAATTGTGTGCGACATTTTCCGTAAGCGTATGCATAAATTACCGTCTTCCAATCAAAGCATACTACCGTATTTGTACTATTAGACATATCATTATCGAAATAAATCATGGAAGCCAGAATGTGTTTTGAGTTTTAACATGGATTGGCAGATATTATTAAATTTTATCCCTCGCTTCTGGCTCGGGATAAAATACTAATATCTGCCAATCCATGTTAAAACTCCCAACACATTCTGGCTTCCATGATTTATTTCTTAAATATATTTATACTAATAGTAAAATTACATAGACAGCCAAATGAATAAAAAAGGCTATTGACTCCGACAATGCGGAAAGTGCCTCGTGCGGCATATTTTTTTTTAGAAAAGGGAAAACCCAATATTTATACAATCTTTCCGAAAGTTGAAAACCCTTGCCTGACATTCGGTCAGGCAAGCATGACCAAACCAAAACTTGCCGGACCGAAAAATATGACAATTTTTTTTTACCTGGCTGAGCTACCTCAAAATATCTAATGAAGGACATTTTTTTATCCTTCACTGTGAAAACGTAAATACAAATGTGTCCCGCATTTGGATTGGAGAATAAACCAATCAGATTTGTCATTTCATCTTGTCAATTTAAAGGTGAGTAATCGCAATTGCAGTGTCTGAAATTTTGGGCTAGTAAAAAATTAGTCACTGGCCCAAATGGCATAATGGTGGCCCAAAAATTTTGTGACATTTTTTTAATGAAAAAAGTACATCAAATAGACAGTTTTTAGGTTAATTGCTTTGATCAATAACACTAAAATTCATTCTTTCATTAGTCTCACGGGGGTTGGGTGCTCTTCAAGTTAATTTTGGTACAGGTGCTATCAAATGAAACCTGAATTTACTTGATATAACCTTTTCGATAACCTCGACATCATTGGCTAGGTTGGTCTCTGGAAACAATGCTAGTCCGTCGGATGGGGACAATAAAAGGCTGGTTTGTGCAAGGGGAGATCAATGCTGTGATCATATTAAAGACATCTGGAAAAAGAGTAGACTAATTCAGGGATGTCAATAGATTTTGAAGTAGCAGGAGAAAATTGAAAAGTAGCAGGCAAATTGATGCGGATCCGCCGCGCCGAGCGTGCTCGGGGCCGCTTAAGACCCCCAGAAGCTCTGGGATAAATGGTGCAAAATCCTGCATTCTAGGCCTCTCCTGGCACTTAATTTCATTATTGAAACTTCATTTTTTTGTACTATTTTTCTCATATTTTCAGCAATTGTTCAAGATAAAAGACGCTTTTTTACTACTTTTGATTATATTGTGGCAGTGATTCAGGCACTTCAATTTGTTGACTACAAAGATGTATTAAGATTTTATTTCTTCAATGCAATTTAAGAGTACAGTTAACAAACTATAAATGTAGTTTAATTCAGTATGGTGATGAAAGTGATTCTGAAGTTTTTTTTTGAAAAAGCCATCCAGAGATATCGCAAATCAGGGTTTTGCTATCCTTCTCATGAAGTTAAACATCACTCTTGTTTCGTTTGAAAAATGCGAACATTTCTGTAAGTGAACAGCCATAATGGTTCTACAGGGCACACCGCCGGTGGCCATTTTATACACACTACGTCACATACACGTTTTAGATCATGGTCATTTTACCAATATCTTAATTTGGCGATCTAGATCAATGACCTTGACAGGTGGAAAAAACATTGAAAAAAGATGGCTGCACTTCTACAGGGCTTTCAATAAGTTTTGAAGTGGCAGGCTATTTCCAAAAAGTAGGTGGAGAAATGACATTTTTCGGCCGGGAGTTTGAGGGCCGCTAAAGGCTACCAACAGGTCAAAGGCAGTGCCCTTGTAGGGGGTCCAGGGGGGCAAAGCCCCCCGGAGGCTCCAGAAAACATTGCTTTTTTATATCCATCAACAACTGTGGAGAGCTGCAATATCAGTAAGCTCAATAAAGAATTTCACAGGACCGAAAAAATATCAAGCTTTTCCTGCAGTGGGTGCTTTCAACCAAGGGCTACCAATTTTCCATTTCTCGTTTTAGTAATGCAAACTAACTGTATATATTCAGTGTTTTCACTACAAATTTTGATAGGGGGAGATTTTAGAATTATAGACGGAGAGAAAATTCGGCCGAAAGTCAGAAAGCCCCCCAGCCGATTTTTTATTTGGTGAATTTTGACTTGCTTTTGAAGGCGTTTCCTAACTTTAAAAAATATTCTTGACCA
Source organism: Gigantidas platifrons (assembly GCA_002080005.1). Classification (NCBI taxonomy): domain Eukaryota; kingdom Metazoa; phylum Mollusca; class Bivalvia; order Mytilida; family Modiolidae; genus Gigantidas; species Gigantidas platifrons. Next base: position 667,114 of record MJUT01034350.1, read on the forward strand.
TTGAACAATTTTTCATTGAGAATGTTTTCTCAAGATTAACAACCATCAGTCATTTTCCATTGTTGTTTCTGAGAAAGATGTCACATGGTTCTGTAATTTTTCAGGTCAAAGATAAATGTACAAGTTTGGTAGGCAGTAGAAATAAACTTGATCATTCAGAAAAGAAATATGGACTTCCCCTATGATTATGTACTATTGAAAATAAAGATTTGATAATATTGGTGTTTGCTTCATTTCCTTGACATAGTATGAAGTTGTATCAGCATTCAGATTCTTTGCAGTTTTTGAATAATTAAAATAGCATCATTATGAATTTCTTATCTTAAAGCTTATATTATCATATTAAAATTAAATGCACATTTAAAGAATATACTTGTTAATTTGCTAGCCTTTTCTATATTCTTACTGTAATTTCACTCTTAAGATTTTGAAATAAAGTATGCATTTAACTTTTTTTAATAAAAGAAAAGAACTTTCAAAGTAAGTAATATTCAAGAATCTGATTGTTAATGTAACCACAAACCAGTATCAATACAAAATGAAGAATGAAAGTTGTCAAAGACTCGTACATTTCAATAAACTTTTATTTTGAAAATATGCAATCACAAATGACCAAACTCCATAAAATATTTTAAAGGAAAACTCAAGCATGTGCTTCAGAAGGGGATAGACAGTTCCTTATATTCATAGTCATAGACATCTGCATATACATAGTCTAAAGTTTGACAGACTAGATACTTTTTCATGTTAATGCATATACACGTATAGATCCCAGGGTTTGAAATTAGCGGTCGCCCACTCGCCATTTGCGAGTAAATTTCAGTGTGGGCCCTTAAAAATCTCATCTCAGTCGTCCACTTGGAGAGTGAAAATTAGAAAAAATAAAATAGTGTAAATCTATATGTAATAATTCCTATTCACCAAGATCGAAGTCCGAAAAATATTGACATTTCCATCGATCTATTGTAAGCCCCGATTTTTTGTTTTGATATTAAACCGATATCCACTTATACAAGATGTATTAAGCTTCGCTCTTATGAAATGTAGTAGCCCGGGAACCAGCTTATTTTGATGTATGCGAATCTTATCTCCAGTTAATCAAATTTTAAAGTTTAAAGTTAAGGAGATTTACGGCTGTTCTATTTAACTCCTCCGTATAAGGATGTCAATTTTTGTCAATTTTTGTATTAATTTTGGGTCATTTAAGGATTGAAATAAAGAATTTAGTTGTTGTTGTAAAGGGATTTAGGTAACAAATCATTCTTTTAAAAACGATGATTTCTCTGTTGTCTTTATATTGCATAATTTTCTGTTGAGTCATATTATGGAATTTTATAGTATACTTTTCCGACTTTGATTTTTAATTTTACATGTTCGTTCAAAATATTTGGTTGGCGAAATGTCGATTAAGTCAATTCTTTTTGGAGAACTCTGAGCCTCTTAAAAGGCAAAATGAACAGAGAACACAATATTTTAGAGCTTACGAAAAGTCCAAACGCTCTTAGACAATTATAAAGGAATGGAAACAAAATCGTCCATGGTTAGTTGATACTGAAACCGTCATGGTTCATATTGGCTTATTCATATTGCATAGAA
>MJUT01034350.1:669061-692440 GCA_002080005.1 Gigantidas platifrons
GCCTGATTGGCCCCTAACAAATTGTGTGGGCTACCAAAATTAATTTGGTAGGGGCCCACTTGGCCCCTAAAATATTTCCTTATCTTCAAACCCTGGATCCCATGTCCTCAAACAGAAAATCAAAATAATGTCAGACAGGGGACTCTTGAAAACTACTAGACATAGAATATTTGCAATATCATTCGAGATATTCGAGTCAGAACTTTAAAAGAAATGTGGCATCTTACTGGCCCAGTTCCCAAAATGAACATTTGAATTTACTGGTCCGAATCAAATTCCTGCAATTTTATTTATATACAAATGTAGTTCTAAATAAAAACTGAAAATATTTAGTGGTCTGAACAATTAAACTAAGTTTTACTGGTCTACTCTTGGGCTGGTGCTCATCGTATTTGGTAGTACCCACTTTTTCCATACCGATAGAACGTTACAAGATCAGACGATGCTTACTTTAATAGAAAACATAAAAGTGGGTTATATTCCCTTCACTCTTTCCATCAATTAATTCAAATTATTTTAATCATCTTTTTGCTTTTTTTGGACAAAAGTTCAATATTGATTTCTGCCGCTTCGTCGATGTTATCAATGTCATTCGGACCAAAGCTGTAGTCGGCCTCAAATCTTCCGTTGGAATGATTAAACTTTTATTTATTATTCCTACTGTGAATCGTAATGTTTTAACATAAAGAAATAATTAATTCTTCCCTTCTTCAGCCTTCGGTCATTGCATATTTATCCTCTGAAGTAAACGAAACCGTTAGATAAAAACCGGAAGTAATTGAAATATTATAAATGGGACGAGAATGATTCGAGGCCGAAAGAAAAAAATGGCCATCTACAGCACTTTTTCATACACGAAATTAAGGTCAAATCGTAACCATGCTAAAACACTAAGATTTATTTTCAATCCCTGAATTATAATCCCATGTTCACTCTGAGAGTACATGCCGGCAAATGACAAACTTACACAATTAAAATAGAAGACAACTGGGTTTATTTTTTAACATTAAACCCATGCTTGAAAAATTCATAGCCAGGGATTTTTTAGCAATAGCCGGTGAAATGCGCTGGTTCCCGGCATCAAATGAAAACACTGATATTAATATTTTTCTGAACATTGTTTGTTAAAACAAGTCTGCTTTGAAGTAAACATTTTGTTGAATTTTTTTATATAAATAAAGCAGAGTATTTTATTTAAATTCACAGATAAATACAAATTTTACTGGATCTTTTCAACCATTTGTCTTAATCAGGAAAAAGCTTGTAATATTTGTCCATTTCAAAGGTTTCAATATTTACCAAAAGCCTAAATCAAGTCCTCTATCGTATTTTGCACAAAAGACAAGTTTAAATTTGGCGCCAAATTGATATCCACCTCCGATAAATTTTACCTGTCCGGTCAGTGATTCTCGTCAGTATTCTAGCTAGGATTAAGAAGGGCAGGGTGCAAAACTGAAAAGGGGCAATTTTATGCGTGCGACCTGTGAATAAAAGGGCAATATGTCAGGGGGGTCTGAATCAATTAATTTTCTCTTTAATGCGTTAATCTGGGGTCATCCCAATATGTCTACAGGTCAAGTTTGGCTAATTAGACATTTTTTTTCCAAATATGTCTACTCCCTGATTAATATTTATTCCCCAAATGTCTACAGGTAATTTTCTTATGTTACTTAAAATATTTCACGAGTTGCTGTATAAAGTACCATGATATAGCTGTTAATCTGTGGTTCATTTGCTTCATTTTGGTTTCTACTAAAAATAAAGATTGTTGTCTAGAAAAAAGGAAACAACAACCCAAAGTAGAACAAAATTTGATATAATTGATCTTATGCAAATTATGAATCAATTTATACCAGTATTGTCCACAACACTGGTATAACTGTAAAATTTGTCAAAATATCTGTATATAGAATATTGGATACAACCATACTGGTTTATTTTTACCTTTTATCGGAAATTTGTAATTATTCAATATTGTGGGTGTAAATAAGGTGCATATAGTGCAACTCTAATATAAGTACAAGTTGTATACTTGGTGGTCCAAACCTGGACATCAATGCAGAAGGAAGAAGTAATGGATGTCTATTTACGCATGTGTGTTATTACTACAGGTAATGTATAGAACTGGTTGTTGCTAAATATTGTCTTTGTTTCAGTAGACGGGTTTTATTTCAGATTAAAGTGGTTTTATTGCGTTTGATAATAAAATATTGTAAATCGCATATTTAGATTTTGTTAATTTTGGTTTGTTTCAAGTATATTTATAACAAAGGGAAATAACTCATTTTTTATATCAACTTACGAAGTTGAAAAATATGATGTCAAACTTTTGTTTTCCTTTGCCACTTTCTTTGCATTTTCTTTCAAACGTCTTTCCCGGGAAGGCATTGTACTTATAATTTCAAATATTGATATTTTCGTTAAAGCATTTCTGAGATTGCGACTTTAATTTTGTCAATGTCCTTGAACTTCATCAAAGCATGGAGAAATGATACAAGAAAAGAGTTTTGATCTGGCATTTCACTTGTTAGTTTTAATCAAAATAAATTATGGACAAATTGGAGATCAAACAGGGCTCTATTATACAACAAACCCTGTATTTTATACCGGATAGTCGGTCCGGTGGAAACCAATGTTTTCCGGACCGAATTTATTTTTACCGGATTTTTTTGGGAATCTCTGGGATACAGTACTAGTCCTGAAAAATCTTTCGACCAATGAAAAAACATGTATTAAACAGTATATTGGAAAACTGTTATTCCAGGCAGCAAAAAAAATATATAAATAAAGCACCGTAAATATAGATTTATTATCGAAACACAACAATATTGACATCATTGAAATAAAAAAAAAATTTCTTCAAGAAAATAGCCGGCGGTCTTTCTCTAAATAAATGGCGAAAATCGCCGGCTACCGGCTTCTATTGAAAGCCCTGCTTCTAGTCATCTCTGTGAATTTTGAAAATAACTGTACTTGTTTACGATAACAAACATCTCCATATCATTGAGTTAGAAGACACATGGCCGGTGTTTATTTTATTTATCAGTAATAAAATATAACGACCCAAACATATCACAGAATAATTGTCGGTCAACCGGTCGGCATGGATAATATTTTGACGGTCCGGCACATTTCAGTCTTTCCTTGAAGTGAGTGCTGATACTAGATAAATGTTCTCTCATTATTATTTTTTTAAAGAGAAAAAGTAACCGGCGGTGACAGCTAGAGTTACCGGAGATTTTCACCAGTTGCCGGCTTCTAATGACATCCCTGTAATTCCACTACAAAGACTGCTCTTGCACTTCCCAAAGTGGAAAGTGGCATCATTTGTTTCCCAATCCACTATGAAGAAGTGATTTTAAGTAAAATAACCTCTCGGTTCGGGGTAATGCCAGATGGTTATTCATTCCAAACAAGTATCTCACTTTGTTGAAATAACAAACGGTGCTGTCATGTTCTGTTATCTAAACAACTGTTAACTTTTCCTATTTAGTTTTTAATTGTAAACAAAAGTTCTGGTTCCAAAAAAGAAAACACTCCCAATTCTGGGCATGAAGATTACCATTTCCCGTTTCCCGGGGAAAGGAAAAAAAACACACACGGGAAAGTAACTTGCTGACCAGTATTTCCCACCGGGAAAGTGTTATAAGTCCGTTGTTGCTCGTTGTTGTACTTTGCGGTTATCAGATATATCAGTTTCTGAAACTGGTTTACGATTTATTTAAGCCTGAATTCCGTACGTAAAGGCAGTGTGGGAAACCATTTCTTTCAAACACTCGCCAAATGGCGAGTTGACTGAAACAAGTACTCGCCAAAATGAAATAGAGCTCGCCATCTTTGGCGAGTGACATTTTTTTTTAAACTCGCCAACAAATACCAAATAAACAATACAGTAATGTTCAACAATTTAATTCACAGATTTTGACAAGTTATTAACTTGGTCAAGAAGAATCAACACTCTCTTAAGAACTGCGTTGATCTCTTCATCCTCAATTTCGTTGTTTTCATCTTTTAAGTTTTAATGCGCGGTATAAAACATGTATGGTAAACCCGGTTCCGAAACATATTTAACTTTATGTTTTCACTACGAATTCGTTTGAAAGATTTCAAAACCAAATTATTTTATTTGCATTAATTTTAAAAGTCATCACATCTATTTGTAATGAAACAATATTTCATTTAATCGTGAAATCGGCCTTGGCAAAATTATGTGGGGTCGGTATTGTATACTTAATTTTTCTGTTTACAGAAATGAAGTGTCATGACTCATGCGGAATGTTTTCTTATCTAGTACAATGATTAATAAAATGTTGGATAAATGACACAGTTAACAGAAAATTTAACTTGTTTGGGAGCTATGATATTTTAAAGCTGTAACCAGTTATGGCAAGCGGTTTCAAGTTCCTACTCGCCAGATGGGCGAGTAGAAAGTGGATCTTACTTGCCATCCGAAATTTTCACTCGCCTTTGGCGAGTTGGCGAGCGGTCATTTCCCACACTGAAAGGTATAAAATTGTATGTACACAAGGTACCAGATATCGATGTTGTGGTTTGTTGAACTTTCAGATATTTTGAAATAAAAACTAAATTAAAAACAACAATTTTTAACGATAACAAAATACCGGAGTTAGGGGAAATTATTGCCGGTAAACAGGTCCGGCATGGATAATATTTTGTCGGTCCGGACTAAAAATTGTCAGTCAGGACCGACGGCCCGGCACATTTCGAAAGACTGTTTATATCGTCCAATCAAATCAATTGTGTTATCATTTTGAAATCTTATGAAAATTTAGAATTTCTTTGAAATTTTGTGTAAATTTTGAACTTTAAAAAACAAATTTTTGAAATTTTATGATTTTTTTTTTGGAAATTTATAGCACGGATGTTTCTAAAAACCGAGAAGAGTATTCTATATTATAATCGGATAATAGAATAAAACAATCACTGTCTTCTGTTTTAGTAGTATTCTATATTATAATCGGATAATAGAATAAAACAATCACTGTCTTCTGTTTTAGTAAATGTGAGTGTTATTGACTTGAAAAACTTAGATATTCACCTTCGGACTCAGTGAATATGTTTTCACAAAAGTCAATAACACTGCACATTTACCTCAACAAAAGACAGTAATTGTACAATATTTCATACTACATTGTTAACTTCTGTTTTCTAATTAAATAATCTATTTTTGGTTGCTGATGTATGAAGTTCCTCCAACTTATTACCTTTTTGTGTCTGATTCATAACCATTTGTCACAGTTTCTTCCATTTTTCCATTGCTCTCAGTCTCGTTTTCTGTAGTTTCCATGACCTAATAGAAAGAGAAAACAATAATAATAAAGATGTTCATGTATTTTGTTGTTTTATAATTATAGTACCAAAATTTACTATGATTTAGGCATTGAAACCTACCCTTAAAGGAAAACTCCAGTCAGTTGAACAATTGTTATAATTCAATTTACATTGTAATATTGGCCGTAGGTTAAATAACTGTCACTTTTAACTCGTTTTATGCATACGCAATCGCATGCTTTTTTTCTTTTTTGTCGCCAATGCTGTCGTACTTTCCCATGTTTTTCGTGGTCACTGGTCGATGTGTTGACAAGGGTAGTCCTGATCGCTAATTATATAAAAAAAAATATCTTCTCACACTTTCCCTTTTCGTTAGTGCAATAAAATGCTTGCAGTGTGCGAAATTCGCGGTGGACCGATAGCCTGAGGCTATGAAAAATCGTGTCGGTCTATCTTGGTATATTTTAATCTGGCCCTGTTGTCTATGATCAATTCCTGGTCTAAGATCAATCTAAAAGTGTCAGACCGTCAAGTTATTTGTACTAGTATTTGTTTGCTCGTTATTGACCTGTGTTGATTGATCTCCTTGCCGCTTACTTACTTTTTATTTGTTATGCTTGGACTGATCCTTTACCTACACGTCTCATTTTGAACCAGTTATAGAACTGGTTTTCTAAAATGTAATATGAATACGTAGACAATTAAACTACAATGGGAACAGTTAAATAAGTAAACATACACGTGTTTTGCTTTTCTGATGTATGGCAAATTAAAATACGTGTCTGGAGCTATAGACGTAGAAACAGATATAGAGAGGGAAGAAGACAGGGAGAGTGAGAATAGAGCAGAAGATATGGAGAGTGAACAGAGAGAAAAAGAGGAGCGAACAGGGAGAATGAAGAGATAGCAGGACAGGAAAGGTGAAGTTAGAGCAGAAAACCATGAAGTTAATATAGTGGTAGAAATTTATGACTTTGAATATGATTCTGATGACAGTGATAATGAACAAGATGAATGTGAAAATGAGAGAGTGAAAAGTGTTTTTTTTTATGCAGAGGAATAAACGGTTTATTTTTTTATATTTTTTTTCCCACATACAACAACTATCATTATCTGTACATGTATATTGATTACATGAAAAATAAAGTCAGTTGTTAACACTTTGATTTATGTACTTTATATAATTGGTGAGTAGAACAGCTAAAATGTAAGACTTGATTTGACTTGCCGTAAAAAAATAAATAAAATGCGTTTTGATGGAAATATTTCAGTAAAAAAGTAGGCAATCTGTAGCTTCAAGATATGTTCCAGGAGATGCCTAGAATGCAGAATTTTGCACCATTTACCCCAGCCGTTAGAGAAACCTCGCTTTGCGAGGTGTGCAAAGCCGCTTGGCGGCTTTGGGCTATGCCATTCTAAATAAGTCTATGATACATATAAACCTTATAGACCTGTTGTCTATCATACATCATTTTTTTATTTCTTACACTGGCTTGACATGAAGTCATAATGATTTTGTAAATATCAAAAGATAAATATACACGTAATTTTACGATGTACTTAATTTTAAATGATAAAATTACAACTGATCAATGCTGATATAATATTCGATACCGCTATTGTGACGTCACAGCTCTTTTGGAAGAGCTTTAATTGCAGGTATAATCCGAGAATGGATTATGCCATTTGTCTCCTCACATAAGAGTTCTGAAAAATGGCGATCCCCATTATTTGGTGCTACATGCAACTGCAAACTAACCAAATTCTACCTTACTGTATTGTACACTACTTTTAACATTCATTAACACAAATGTCTTTTATTTAATATTACAAAATTCGGTTTAGGTTTATTGCGTTTATTGCCACTTTCAACAATATTTCAGTTCTATCGTGGCGGTCAGTTTTATTGATGGAGGAAACCAGAGTATCCAGAGAAAACCACAGATCTGTCGAAAACAGACTTTATCACATAATGTTGTATCGTGTACATCTCTCCATGAACGGGGTCTGAACTCATAACTTTAGCAGTGATAGGCACTGATTGCACAGGTAGTTGTTAATTCAACTACCATACAATCAAGACCATGACGGACCATACAAAATTCGGTGAGCATGTCTTGAAACTAATTTTTACTCAAACTCTTGGAAATATGATGTTCAGGTCATCATTTAAAAAAAAACGGTTGTAAACTGTGAAAAAAAAAAGTAATCAGTTTTCCAATAGACAACTGTTTCACAAAATTTGAACTGGGTTTAAGCAGTTGCAAATATGTAATTTTGAAAATGCATGAAGATGGACAACATATTTCCTGTTTGCACCCGATCACAAAATAAGGTTGACTGATGTAAGGTGAAAGTGTGTTGATGTATTCGTACAATGAACGATACATTGTAAGAAATGGTAACAGTATTTCCGGTGTTTACGCTATTACTGTGACCTCAAAATATCATAGTTGTAGATGCGGTAGATTATAAGTAATTGTAATATGGAGATGCCAAGAAAACGGCTTAGTAAATACTGGCGTTTGGTACCTCACTGTCTGTCTGACAACAGAAATATATCAAGACAGGTCGTTTTCCTTTCATGATGCTGACAGCAGTAAAGAAATAAAACAAATTTAATTTTTGACGAAGTAATTGTCTGTGCGTTGAAGTCTTTGATACAAATAACAGTGTAGGAAACCATTTTTTTCAAACACTCGCCAGTTTGGCTAGTTGCTTCAAAATTGTACTCGCCAAATTAGAATTGCACTTGCCAAGTTTGGCCAGTGATAATATGAGTAGGCACGGCCTATAGAGAGGCCGGAAGTCAGTGAATATAATAGATCTTAATAAAGAAAAAAGGAACCATTCGTTTCAAGTGAAATAGTCGGCCGAATTTCTGTGTACGAAAATGAAAAGGTGTTTTGTACCCTCTGGTCTCTGTAAAATTCCCAGACCTTACAACTAGGAGCATTAAAACAAGATCTATCAAAAATAATAATTACAAACCAGCAAAAACGTAGTTTTATTTAGATTCAAATCTCAAATTGCTTATAAACACACAAAAATCAAAGTAAGAAAAATCAATTTATTTTCAAACAACAAAACCCTTTCAGTTATGCACAGAATGCAGGATTTTGCATTAAATATTTCAAAATGTTCATGTGGGGGCATGTCCCAAACCCTCCTAGATAAATTTGGCCGGCTTCGTGGGCCTCAACGGGAAAGTAGAAATTTGGAAGGGAAAGTAATTTTTTTATTTCACTTTCCCTTGGGTAAGTGACTTAAAAAATAATTCTTCATGCCCTGGGTATATATTAATTTTATTTGATACCGGTTCAGAAAAGGACGCCATCTTTTAGCGTTTTCTATCAATAAAAGAAATCAATATGGCATACATGAAACATTGCATTGCACCGCTATTCCTATCAACGATTTTGAAGGATTTCTTCACATCTTTTATTGTTGATTCAAAAATTTTACGGAATCATTGATAGATTCTATTTCGTCAGGTTGGTTGACAGGGGCGAGTGCAAAATAATCAGAACTCGCCTCACTATGTTTGGTCTCCAGATTGTCGAGTTCTTACACAAACGTACTTGCCGAATTTGTTCTCTTCTCGCTTTTGGCGAGCGGTGGTTTCTTTCACTGAAATAAAATAATTTAATTGATATTTGTCTTTCACAGAAAATGTAAAAAATTCTTTTAAGTTGAGTAACGTTAAAATGCACTTATCGATTGGAGTTTTCGTTGTGTATATTAACACTAGGGGTGTAATGATACACTTTTTCCATAAACGATACGCATTGCGATATTTGATATGTATTACGATACGCATCATGATACGCTTTATAGGAAACTAACTATTCCTTCACTCGACATGGGCGCTGCCATGTTGTTGTTTTTATATGAGGTCGCTTACGTACTAGCGGAAATTATAAATATTTGATATTTGATTAATTAATTTTAAAAGCGTAAATTAATCGATTCACTTTTCTCAAAGTATTAATTAAATGATCACCAAAAGAAGAAAACAGAAGTTCAACACTAGTTTTTTTTTTTTAAATGAAAATCATATCGTTTGTATCGTAAGCGGCCTCCACATATCGTGAACCGAATTGTCCCCAAAATAATCACGATTTCGGTACATACGTTGAATCGTTTCCCCCTTAATTTACACCAGAAGTCCAGTGCCTAACATTCCATCAAAATCACGTGGTTTGGCAGACGAAAATAAAAATTTTGGACGGAATGGAAATGATTCGAAACAACCGTATTGTTATCGATGAATAAAAGAATATATGCCATGTGTTGACATGGGTGTAGCACATACAATCCTTTTCGTGTCCATGCTTGTCCTACTGTCATTATTAACATTTAAACTAAAAAATACACTCCCCATTTAATAAATACAATTTCTATATTTTGCCTATCTAACTATATGGATTACAAATGACTAGTACTTTAACAAAACTATACATTTCAATCCAGGGTATTGCAAAACTTTGTATTCAAAGCCAAAGGGGTCAAGACATGCAGTGCTCTTTTCACTCACTGTACAACAACAATATCACGAGAATCACCATTTTCATTCATAAAAATAGTTAAATAGAGAATTTATGGCGAACTCTGTGCATTTTTAATAGAATTCACGGGGAAAATGTTTGATTTTTTAATTATTGAAATGCACTTCCGGTTAATGCATTTCCCCATTTTATATGCAGACACCATGATAATTTACAATATTCAATATTGTACAATTATAATCGAATTACTAGATGCAGTCGATCAGAATAATTGATTGAGAACGTTTCGATTACTTTTCGGGTATTTGTATAAATATTATGCACATTACTCCACAAATACCGGTACACGTTCAACTCCAAAAAGGGGGGAGGGAATTTCATTATTTAACTTTTTTTAATTCTCTTTAAATGACCATTGTTAAATTGATCGCTTCAGTTATCGTGTTGATTAGTATGCAGAAACTTACTCGAGACAATAATATTATATTAAACCCCGTTAAAGTCAAGATCGATAATTATCTTCTTTGTCCACTACTACTTTCACTCCATCCCCTTTATCCAAAGATGGCATCCAATCACTTTGGGGTTTACTGATAGTGTAACAAGGAGCAAACAAACAAATTGTTGACAGATAAACAACACTCTCGTAATGATTGGATTGAAAAGGTCACGTGATTCTTTGAGGAACCTGCGAACATGCTTTATGTGGCAATACTCCAGTGACCCCCTGGTTAAAAATAGACACACATCTTTTTTCACACGTTGTTATGCTAATCAATCACTCATTCAAATTTGATCGCTGAAGTACTGTCAAATGATTTAAAACCGTAAAATAGCCATTATAATTGATTTTTAATATTCTCAAAAAGTAAATTTTCTGCAAAATCAGTCTGCATTTAAAAATCGATATCAAGATATTTTTAGATCAATTTATGTTATTACTTATCTTATCCACTGTTACAATGGCGACTTGTCATGCACTACTGAGTGATAAAGACCTATAATTACATTCTTAAAAAAATCTTTTTCTTCGAGTGTCCAGACTGATCAAAGTAGGCCTGTACACAGGGAAAGACATTTTTTATATTAAATTTTAAATTAGATAAGTGCAATTGTTTACATTTACGTAAATGTTGAAATTAAAAACAAATGAAGAAAATAATGAAAACAACACTATTTACCGCTCAACGTGTAATATAATTTTTTTGTGAAGATTCCCATAAGAACATGTTTGTTCTTTTTCTTTTTTTTCTCCTGTCTTTAAGTTAAAAATAAACACTATTTAAAACATAACAAATATTACCCAAAAAAGAAGAATAAACTAATTCCGTGGAGTCAGTACATGAATGTGTAAAGCCTGGATATACGAAAAGGTCACTTGAGACATTGTGAGATAATGGCTGTTAATTCTTGCTGTTTTTAGTTAGTTCAAATTTGTTTGTGAAGTCAATATTATTATAGGCCAGTTGGTATCAAGAATATTATGATTTTGAACAGGATAATTATATTTTTCGACAACCATCAGTATATTGTGTTTTAATATCCTACATTGTCAAAAAGTCCCAAAAACAACTGCCAAATTGTAAAAGGCAGAAACAAGCGTTAATTGCTCTAAACCTTTTTGATGGTGTCCTCTCTTAACGTCCGTGCTTGCACTGTACGTATATGTCTTACCGTGGTCGCTCAATACGAATCAAGAACCAGAAAAACTGTATCTTGGTCAGTGACCGTAAGTCAAATCAACTGATGCAATTTGACTGCTCAAAAAGAACCAGTGCAGGATAATATTATTATATGCTTACAAGTTGTTTTGTAATACATGTATTATAAAATTTGTAAATATTTACTCATTTTTATGAAGGAACGAATTTTGTCACAGGCGAGGTGGATATGACAAGATGAAAATGGAACACGTTGGATCCCTACATTGAATTATAGCTCGATCGTGTTTTTGTCTTCTTCTTCTTTGTAAAAAACACGATTTTCGTATTTTTCCATTGGGATTCTTAAAAAAATAATGTATTGAGATGTTTCCATTGATAATCGGTATACTTCCAATAAACACAGAAGATGCATAAGCTGAGCTACATTCTTTTTAATATACATTAAAATAAATTTCATTTCTTTTAATTGCCAAAAAAAAAAGTTAAAAAGTAATTTTCAACAATTATTTAAATTCACGCCCCCCCCCCCTTTTTCTATTGAAATCAAAACCCTTGTTTGAAATTAAATGAAAACGTAGATATATAGTTAGTGTTGACGACGTGTATCTGGAATTAACCTTCACCATGTACGTTAAAAGTAAAGGATTTGAAAGCCAAATAATTTTACAATTTGAAAGCAATAAAACTAAAGGGTCTAAAAAGGATAGCCAAAATCGGTTACGGTCACTTGTGCTGAGGGGGACCTTAGATTGAATAATGATTGCATTTAAGGATTGATCTCAATTTTTTTTTCGGTTCATGAAGAATTAAACTAAAAAATGTGGTACACAATGTGTAACCCAGGGTGTGTACCACATTTTTGAGTCTATTTCGAATGAACCGAACAAAAAAATGTGATCAATCCTTATAAATTAATTCCTAATTAATTTTTTTCTTGTCCTAAACATATTTTGACGGATAATAATTGCTTAAAAAGATTAAAAAAAATTGTTTTCCCAATTGAGACCCAATATGTGACTTCCGGTTAAAAATTGTGTTTATGGAAAATAACATCAATGTTTTATCCAATCAAAATCTCTTTTAAACACATCAAAGTAATTTATTACTTAGGAACTGTAAATGTCAATGACAAATACATGTAATAATCCATATCAGTGTTGAGTTCATTCTTGATGGGTTCTTACCAAATTTATAATAGATCTTTATTTCAAGAACAGTTTTAAAAATGGGTGACATCAGTATATTTTTTGGGTTTAAATTAAGAAAATCTGTGATTTTTGAAAATTATTAATTGTGTGAATATTGTTTAACCATTGTATTGTCTGTTCTTAGATTTACGAGATTCTTATTACCACGTTTAAGTATCCAGTAGAGTGATGGAAGATCCTGTTCTTGAGCTTTAGTTAAAATTCCAAAGGAACACAAAACAGACACATGAATGCCCACGATTTCCTCTTTTGTACATATTGTCGAGGTATATGTGAGTTTGCCAAGTTAATTATCAGTATTTAATTCTGTTATCAGCAGACTATCTAATGTAAGTTAGGCATACACAAATTGTTAGATGCCTTTTCTGCTGGAACAACCCCAAATACTTGTTATGGAGTTAAGACGTGTTTTTCAATATTTGATCCTTGAATCTCAATCTTTAGTTTTATGGCACTTTGTTGATGATTGTTTGTCCTTTTTCTTTTCTATATTGTCTGTTCTTCTTCTCATTACCACTTTGGCATTTTCAAACTTTTGTTGGCTGTATAATGAGCATTGCTATATGCGTATTGTCAAGCGATTTGTTTACAATATAAACAATACTACCGTAGATATTAATAAGTTATTAGCACGCACGACGCTCTTCAGGAATAACTTTTATCATACGCTCAAAGTTAAATGATTGCATGGAAAGCTAAATATAATTTAAAGTCTTTGTGATCAAGAAAACCTAGGGACGTAAACACAACAGCCACAATCGGCTACGGTTACATATATTTGAGGGTGATTAGTCTTCATAATGCAATATAATTACATTATTAATAACCTGTAATAAAATGAAAAAAAAAAATACAAAAAGAAAGAAAGAAAGAAACAAACAAAAAACCACCACACTGACTGCAAATCTCTAATATACATATTTCTTGTAAACCATGTTAGTGATTTCCGTTATCTGTTTTAGATTCAAAACCAGAATGAACAACCGAAAACACGCCCAATCTTTCATAGTTAAAGGAAAAGACATTAATCTTTTGACATGCAAACGTCAATGGATAAAGGTAGGGTAACTATGGCTGAAACAAGTAATATTATTCAAATACGTTACTTGCTGTTTAATAATTAATACGTACGGTCGGAAATCCTGGCATTGCCATGAACTACCAACGAGCACTCAAATTATAGTGATCGTTGTGTGTTGTCCTTTAACTGCATGGAACGTTGACATGAGGAACTGAATAGATAAAAAAGAATATAGAGGTATGTAAGGATATTTTCTTCTTCTTCTTTAATCTAAAGCTGTTTTTCTATTAACTCTCCTGGTCAAGATGAACTCTTGTTGTTTGATACCATTATTAATAATATTTCAGTTATATCATGGTGGACAGTTTTAGTTTTGCCTGTCGGAGAAAACCAGAGTAATCGGAGAAAATCACAAGTCACCGACAAACACTATCAGATGCAGATGCCATGGAAACAAAACAAACATCAAAATGTCTTGTTAAATGCAATCTAATTTTAATTATATTGATGCTAAATAGCTAAATATAAACGAGTCAATGTTCAAATTGTATTTGGAAGGCCGGGTTCCATAATGAGGTTTTGGGAGGCTGTTCACTGTAACAGTTACCCATCTTTATATTTAAATTTGTCATCTGTCGATCAAATGACCCAAAAATAAAACATCAAAAAGACCAAAGACATGTAATTTTAGTCTGATTGACTAACAGCTAGAAGTGGGATCCTACACACGACTGAAAGCTGATGTGACCTACAAGTGGATCTTGTGCTAGTTCCTGCTGCCTATAATGCAAAGTTCGTGACCATTCGGTAATAATTTTAACACGCACTTGCCAAATTATATCGTTGACTGCCTTTATCTTTTGTTGTAAAGTTTGTGTTAATTAATTTATTGCATATACAAATATTCTCTACATCATTTTATCTTATAAATAATTTGAACGTTATTGTTATGATATTAAAGGTTAAAATTGTATCAAATAATCTACCGCCATTATACGCCAACATTTTTTTTTTGCATTTAAATGTTTATTAAGATTTGGTTCACAATACTTATAACACATTTAGATTTGGTTGATAATACCTATACCACATAACGTCTTAATCGTTGCCTATATGTACATGGAACATACTTGGATTGATACCAATATCGTACAGTTAATGAACTTTCAAAGGGGGTAAGTTCTATTCTTTTTTATATACATGTACATGTACTGCAAAATGTTTATAAAAAGCAACAAAAAACAAATGGATTGAAACCTGGTTGTACTGTATTAAGTATACAATATGCAAATTGAACATGGTCCAAATGATTAATATAATCCCTCGAGCAAAGATACCAAAGAGGTATTCAGAAGCCATAAATTGAGAAAAGGACAGACAATGCAATGGCCAATAGAACAAACCATGATCAACAAAATGGTACACAGAAAACAAACAGAAATCCCAATAACGAGCGGGAGGTGAACTCGAGTACTCTGGAAAGATGACCAGCTTCTGCTCCACTAGTGGCACCGGTAGTGTTAAGTACTGTTAAACAACAAGAACATCATGTGATATTGGAATCCTATTGAACACCAGTTTACGAAACAAAGGTTTACGGTAATGATGTTTATCGCAACCTTCTGCAACTACCTGATTGAATGAGAGAGGAAGACCGGTCATAGCGAACTAACTGGTGAAACGCCCAGCTGAAGGCATAATGGGCTCGAAAAATGTCATTAATAAGATGAGCACAAAATAATATTAAAAAACATGGAATAAGTTCACTCCTGGATTTTAGTAGTGTTAGTGTTACTCAATCTTTAGTTTTGTATGTAATATTTTGTAGATCATTGTTTGTATTCTTGTCTGTTTTTTTTTGTCCATTGTATTGTCTGTCCTACTTCGATTTGTGTCTTCCGATTACCACTTTGGTATATTGTATCTTCACACATTTAATTAGAACAGTAATACAAATATATGTATGCTCAATGATTAAGATCAGACTAGAGTTAGAGACCGTCATGGTCGTATGGTAGTTGGACCTGTGTAATCAGTGTCTATCACCACTATAGTTGTGAGTTCGAACACCGTTCATGGCGAGGCTTGCTCGATGCAACATTAAGTTCGTCAGTAACTTGCGAAAGGTCGGTGGTTTTCTCCGGGTACTCCAGTTTCATCCACCAATAAAGCTGACCGCCACGATATGGCTGAAATATTGTTGAAAGTGGCGTTAAATACCATAAACCAGCCAACCAATTAAACTGGATTTTAAATCAAGCAATATTTAGAAGTTTTATCACATAATTATACGTCTATATTACTTTAACCGGTGGTTCGCTTAAACAGTGAAGAAAAAAGGTTGACGAATAACGATCATATAGCAACACATAAGTTTAAAAATAGGCGTACAGTTTTCAATTTAAAGTCAATATAACAATTGATGAACCCCTTTCATTTGCTACAAATAATTCAAAACAACTATTTCCGAGACAGATTACCGAAACATCGTTCAAGCTAGGGTTCCTAACCGTCATGTCTTGTTTCATATCAGTATTGAACCTGTATATGTTGCTCGAGTTTTTGTCAATGCAATACATGTCACCATTGTTATCTACGGCTGTCTTACGCACTAAAGAATTAGTTGGTGTTTTAATTTGTTCAATTTTGCCGCCATCGTTTGTAATGCGAAACACATCTCCCCATTGATCAGCTGCAAATATGTTGTTGTTGATCTGTCGACTAATATACAAAATACTTCCGGTTACCTCTGTCATGAGTAGGTCTTTCATCTTTACTCCATGTATGTCCAAAACAGGAATGGTCTGGCATTCACCTACAAAAACAAACTGGTGCGTTGCTGCTATCCCGTATGTTTTAAATCTGCATTGCAAGTCAATGGTTCTACTTGGTTCTAGATCACTACTTATAAATTGTATCGACTTGCTGTACGACAAAGTAACTACGTATTGGTTTGATCTGGGTATCGGAGCAATATCAAAAGGTATATCTGACAAAGTTATTGTTTTGATATATAAACCATTCTGACTGTAGACCATTACACCATGTTCATCAGAAAACTCACAAAGCAGGACTTTGCCATCATCTGTTGCAACCATACCGCAAACATTTGTACAAATTGTGTCGAATCTAATACAAATTTGAAAACGTTCTGAATAGTTTTCGTCTGGTTTTAAAGGATTGTGGGTAATACTACTTGCTTTACCGGCTCCAAACATAGATGTTTCCAAACTAAAAACATTTTCCGTGAACTCTTTGTCACCTTTAAATTGTGGTGCTGCCTTTTTACAGTTTATTGCTATTTGTGAAATCATAATTTCAGTTCTTGCTAAAAATTTGCCTGTGCTTTTGAGAGGAAAAGGCCTGCCTTTCTGTACCATATTTCCCTACAAACAGAATTTGCTTTGCATGGTCCTGTAAGTTTTTGTTAATATCTTTGATTTTCGTCAACTGTCTGCAGTGCATCTCTTGTTTATTTTCATCCGTTATATAGAGTAATTGTAATGATTCTGTCCTTTCTATCGTTTTGCTTGGTCTGTTCATCGCAGAAATATACGTCTGGATGTCTGTATTGAATGCAGCTACAATTTCAAGTATATGCTCTGTTTCTTTCTTCACATTTTCTAAAAGAGCTAAATTTGATTTTGCACGAATCATAAATGACGATGGTAGCAATTTACAATGCCAATGTCCTTCAACAAGACATGCGCGACACAAAACGCTGTCATGTTCGGAGCAAATATATTCCAATTCGATATGACTGTGACTTTCACACAGCTGCTTGGAGGAGATATCAGACATTACTACGTCTTCTTCCGGTTTTTGGAGTGGTGTATCATTCAGTGGTCTGATTCGACATGTGGCTGTATTAGAGGAGTATACACTACCATAACATATACATGGCCAGGATTACAAAATAATCATAGTGCAAACTGTAACAAACATAAAGACTTGCTTACTTTATCGTGTATTACTAGGCTTTATTTTCACTAAGAGGGGTTGTTTTGGTACCATAAAACTAGTTGAACCCCACCACCTTTCATTGAGGTGCCTGTATCAAGCCAGGAAAGTGAGCGGCCATGTATGTGAGTATTAGAGCTATCGAGTTTGTATCTATCTATCTATCTACGATATTTCTGTTGGATTATGGAACTGTTCCGACAGTGTGGTATTTTTTATTTACCATTTTATTAAAATGAGGTGAAACAACAACAGTGGAAGTAACAAAATGTCGTTCGGCTGCAGGCCAGGACTGTTTCACACTCAAATTAGGATGTGCGTTGTGCTCACTGTTTAAGACCCTATCGTAACTGAAATATAGAACAGCAATAAGAGCGCTGTTCATTTGCTTTAATTTGTGTCTAGGTGCAGTATTTGATAATCTCCCATGTCCATATACATTCTTACTATTTTAATTTTACAGAGTATGGTTTACCCCGACAGGTGAATGAAACCCATGATCTACCACACTCGAGCCGTTATGTCATTACATTACAAATGTTTGGTTTGATCTCCTTTCTATTGATCTTTTTTGTATCTCTGAATTGTGATTCAATGTGATGTCAAACAATATCAATATAGGTCAAAATACTGCTCGTCTGACGCTAAACAACAGTCAATGTAGTTGAAATACTGTTTACTTGACATTAAACAACAGTCAATATAGTTGAAATACTGTTCACTTGATGTTAAACAACAGTCAATATAGTTGAAATACTGTTTACTTGATGTTAAACAACAGTCAATATAGTTGAAATATTGTTTACTTGATATTAAACAACAGTCAGTATAGTTGAAATACTGTTCACTTGATGTTAAACAACAGTCAATATAGTTGAAATACTGTTTACTTGATGTTAAACAACAGTCAATATAGTTGAAATATTGTTTACTTGATATTAAACAACAGTCAATATAGTTGAAATACTGTTCACTTGATGTTAAACAACAGTCAATATAGTTGAAATACTGTTTACTTGATGTTAAACAATAGTCAATATAGTTGAAATACTGTTTACTTGACATCAAACAACAGTCAATATAGTTGAAATACTGTTTACTTGATGTTAAACAACAGTCAATATAGTTGAAATATTGTTTACTTGATATTAAACAACAATCAATATAGTTGAAATACTGTTTACGTATTATATATACCATGGATCTTACGAATAAACTTATTTAAACCAACGAACCCGAAGGATGAGTTGGTTTAAATTAGTTCATGAGTAAGATCCATGGTATATATGGTTTGTAACAGAAATTACACGATTGACAGATCTTCAAAATCATGGAATAACAGATATATATGACGTCAACATCATGGAATGACATTAAGATCTTCATGTTAGACCATGGTTTGTAAAAGTTAATTATTTTTAAGTTGATTACTGCACAAAAACATCAAAGGAAAAATGCGTATTTATGTTACAACTTAATATTAAATCACAATCAACCCCTTTCTAACTTATACATTGACTTACATTACTCTGATCTGACTACAACTCCATTGGTATCTTTCGACCTATTTTCGGTTATCATTTATCAAATGAGTCAGAAGATTAACGACATTATTTACATGTGAAATATCGATAAAAAAGAAACAGAGTAAAAAGAAATTACCTACATATTTTGTCTTAAAAAAACGTCATTTGTCTGTGAGTTGCCAAAACCTTAATCTCCTGCCTACAACAGCATAGCAAACGAGACAAGTCTTTCAATTGTATTGTCAACTTAGTTAATTTCTATTGGATTATAATCTACGAACAAAATCAAAGGCGTTCGGGTTAACTGCTGACAACTATACGGAATTGTCGTAAAATGTTCCATTAACTTACTTGTACGGAAATAAAATCATTAGGGACTTCTAAAGAAAACCAAAAGGAAGCTAACCCGATCCTTTAATTTCACGTTCCGCTATATAGATGATGTCCTTTCTGTAAATAATTCTAGGTTTGGTAGCTTCGTTGATCGCATCAATGAGCTTGAATTAAAGGATACCACAGATACAGATAGGTCTGCTTTATACATTGACCTACACCTCGAATTTGACAGTGAAGGGCTGTAGAGAATGAAACTTTACGACGTGAGCTTTCCAATTATATGTAGCAACATTCCAGTTAGCAACTGCATATGGAGTATATATCTCTCAGTTGATACACTATTCCAGAGTTTGTGATTCACATGAGGATTTCCTTGATTGAGGGTTGCTGCTAACAAGGAAGCACCTGAACCACGGGTTCCTATTGGTTAAATTGAAGTCATCACTTCGAATGTTTTATGGTCGACATCGTGGCTTGGTTGACCGTTATGGAATGTCTGTGTCGCAAATGACCACGGATATGTTCCATTCGTCACAAGCACTTCCCGGTTGTTTCCTCATTCATGACTTATCACCGAGTTTGTAACTAGATTAACACGACGTGTGCCACTAGTGGAGCAGGAACTGCTTGCACTTCCAGGGCACATGAGTTCACCACCGGGGTTTGTGTTACTCGATCTTTAGTTTTATGTGTAATGTTTTGTAGTTCGTTGTTTGTTCTTTTGTTCTTTTTCATTTGGCCATTGTGTTGTCCTTCTTCTATTTACGGTTTCCAATTACACCTTTGGTATCTGCAAACTCTTCTTCTTCCAAGTACCACCGACAGTATGCGTGTGACGTCGGTCGATTGCCATTTGTCTTTCATGGAGAAACTATTACCTACTAGTATATATGACGAGTAAGATATTTAGACAATATAGGTATGGTGTCTTTTTATATGAGATTTATTTGGATGCGGCTAAGAAACAAGGGTACTGCGAGGCTCTGCCGAGCAGTCCCCCTGTTTCGTGCCGAATACAAATAAATCTCGTATAAAAAGACATCATACCTATATTGTTTTTATACTGCAATACTATATTTTTTTCTCACTGTTTTCTATATAAAAAAAAATAATTAAAATTCGTATTCCCCGTCATGGGACCCATTTAAAAATGCTTTATACAGGACATTGTCCAGTATAAAGCAAAAGTTCCAAAAAGGGGCGTGGCCTAAATGCTTTATACAGGACATACAGAAAAAAACAACAAAAACTGTTTAGTTGTCCCATATTTTAATACATTTGATTGCCGATTGCATAAGATCCAATTCAAATAATGATATATGTGAATACTTGTCTAATTTCAGTCTTCTCGTTGTAAAACATGGCCAATGAAGAGGAATTCCAGCAAATGAGGGAAAATCACAATGAAAGTAAGTGAATTGATAATAAGAGTAATTATGAAAAGAAAGTTTAAACAGTGATGGTAAACAATTCCACCAATATCAGCAAAGAAAGTTTAGTTTGTGCGTGTTTAATGACTCTTTTCAACAATATTTCAGCTTTATCGCGACTAGAAGCTTTATTTGTGGAGGATACCGGAATACCCCAAGAAAACAACTCACTTGCCACAAGTCATTTATACTCAATTTTTAGCCAGAAATCATAGGTCTTATGGCAATATAGGCACTGGATGGATAAAACGTAGATATCTAATTTAGTGCACATGACACGTTCCAGGAATAACATTGGAATAATTTAAGTCTTTTGAAGCAAGTAAACCAAACTGCTTTAAACTGGATAGTCAAAATCGTTTATGGTTACTTATGAGGGAGATTGACTTTGGTTAAAGGGGCATTATCTGCCAAATCGTATTTTTTTTACCCATAAAAACTATCAGATATGATTGATGCCTTAATAAAACGTGTTTCTGTAACGTATAAATGTTATAAAATGTACGCGCATCTTGGGAAAAAACGTGCAACCGTTCGTGTTTTGAGATCGATCAAGAAATGGACGCCATCTTATTCATTATCGACATTGTTTACGGAGTTTGTCGAATCGTCATTAAATCAGAACAACAATGCACTTATTTCTGATTTTTTGTGAATCTGCTTTTAGTCGGTGTTAATTACGGACATGCAAGTTGGCAGTTAATAAGCGACAAAATACAAATTATTCGTTTTTACCTGTCACCAGTAAGGTCAATTGCGTAAGGAAAAAGCGAGGTCAAATTATTTGCGTGCAAGCAAATAAGTAATCATGGTAATTTTCGTTCTTAAAAGGCGGAAAGTGGTTCGATAAGCTGTTTAATGTGAAATATTTAACTTTATTTCATCATTTTAAAGCTATTTACCAATTTCCAAAACATATAATTTTTTTGGTCAAAATCGTAGCATTACTGTAAATTTCAATAATAAATATATCTAATAAACCATGTCAGTAACGCAGCATTGATTACTGGGATGATGATACCCTCGATATCTAATTTGGAGAAAACTTTCATCATGTACATATATTCTCCTATATCATAATACAAACGTAAATATAGAATTATCATATTCAATTACATGTAAATGTAATGAAAATTTTATATTTTAGAACTAATATCGACAATATTTAATAAACTTGGGGCAGAAAAAGACGGTAAAATAACAGCAGAGAAATTAGTCAATGGCGGTAAAGATGTTGGTATCAACCTCAAGTTGTCCAAGGCGTCAAAAATGATTGCAGAAATTGATGATAATGGTGAGTGGACTTTCTCATGCATACGTGAATAACGGGACAACGGATGTCTATGTGCAAGTACACACAGCATAGATTTCTATATAATAAGGATTTGTCTATACTTCCACGTGTTTTAAGCAATAAAAACGGGTTTCATTCAGAATACACGTACCATTGTACCTATTACCGTTATTTATAAGAGGTCGTCAGCGCTTCGTGGAGGTGATATTATAGGATTAAACACTGTTTTTTAGGATATTATCTATGTATAAACTCCGGCAACTCACTCACAAACTGGATAAAGTCCGAAGGACTTTATGTAAAGTTTGTGAGTGAGCTGCCGGAGTTTATACATACATAATTTCCTAAAAACACAGTGTTTAATCCTTATAATTCTTATTCTTGGACATCGTGTTTCTTTTCTACGCTAAATACTATTAAAGAAATACCCAAGGAGAGTCTCAAACAATGGACATACAATACACATGATTGTAAACTGAAAAAAAATCCGCGAAATGTTATTGATGACTTTGGAACATAACCAATATGACGTCATTGGCGTCATATGAAGACTTCCAGTTTGAAACGTAAAGATTAGACGTTATTTGGCTTCGTGTACGCTTCAAGTTTGATCCAATTTAACTAAAATAAGTGTTCAAGGTAAGCTTTTTAAATATTTTTGTGTATTGTTGTAAATATGACATGTAGAATTTCACATTTTCAAGATGGCAGATCCTTGTTAGTATCATTGCTCGTAGATTTATACGCGTAGAATGACCGGGGAAAAAAGTAGTCTGGTAAACGGAAATATCGATTTATAAATTCCTTTTGAATGACGTAGAATAAGTGACGATATCCAATCGGATTACGAGTTACTGATAAATTCTAGTAAGAATAGAATTATTGGTTCATATTGTTTGAGAATATACTAGTATACTGCCTTCACCTCATTCCGTGTTATACCTCGTTCCGAGGTATTTTCTTTTTGTGATTTGCGTACCTCCGTTTACGCAGTCGCCGGTCCGAGGATGCAGGTCACATTTCACTGACGACACGCTTTGTTTACATCACCTACTTTTTGGAAATGCTTGCATTTCAGGTAAGCTTTTGCCGTTTTATTATATATAATAATAAATCTCAACTTCCCCTTCACCCTTATAT
>MJUT01034350.1:692720-714589 GCA_002080005.1 Gigantidas platifrons
TTTTTTACATTTAAATCTTTTTTCCATCTAAGTGTGTTATACAGAATTTTTAAAATAATAAAACAATCTTTTATTTGGTTCAAATATATCTGCTATAAATAACCCGCCAAAGCAGTCAAGCATATTAGCCCCAATGGCTCTTCATAACAGGGAATTCCCAGTACATCGGAACGAGGTTAAGGTCAAAAAAGGTCCCATCGGAGAACTGTCAACAATCGATAACTTGAACACAAGGTTAAAACTCCTGTTTTAAAAGGATATTATTATTTTTTATTAGTTCATAGCATAATATGTTTGTATGAATACAGATTCATTCAAACGATAGGTATCGTATATTTTACAAGGTGTGTTTCCGTAAGACCATCGGAATGAGGTAAACCCAGTATACTTATATTACACATCATTGACATGATGGTCAGAGATTATTATAGACACGAGTGGTAATCGAGTATACAATCCAAATTATGTTCTTCACAAGCAAACACATCGTCGCGGTAGCTACGAGTCGTCATGCCTTTCTACTTTTCTCTCTCACATGGACTCGAGACCTGTGAGAAAAAAAAATATATTGTATAAAAATAATCAAAATGTAGTAGTAATTACAAATAATACTACTAATAATTTCTATGTAGCTGAAATAAAATAAAATAAAAAGAAAATAAATAAATAAAAAATAAATAAAATAAAATGAAATAAAATGAAATGAAATAAAAAATAAAAAAAATAAAATAAACACAGCTACATAAAAACTAGTAATAAACATTACAGAAGTAACCACATACATTTCTTTATTTCAGGAAACGGATTCATAAACTTCAAAGAATTCAGAAATTGTATGCAGAAGGTGTTGGCAAAAATTCAGAGAGACACTGATATGTATAAAAAATCTTTTAAAAAGTTCGACAAAGATGGTAATGGCATCATTGACAAGAATGAATTGCGAACTGTATTATGTGGAGACGGGAAGTCCATGTCGGAGATGGAGGTTGAGGTCCTGTTTCACGAGGCAGATGTAGACGGCGATGGAAGAATTACTTATGAAGGTAAATATAGTATAACTAATCGTAGATTTTGAATATCAAAATAAGACCACGAGTGACCGAAGTACGCATAAGGATTAAACGAGTGGGCGGAACTTGTTCCGTCCACGAGTTTAATCGTTAATGCGTATTCGGTCACGAGTGGTCTTATTTTGATATTCAAAATGTATGATTTAGTTATACTCTTTATTATATAGACTTTCAAAATTTCTTATATATTATTTTTGTTATTTGTATATTTGATTGCACGCGTGTGAATCTACGAGCAATGATACTACAGGGTTCAGTTGGAAGGATCTGCCATCTTGAAAATGTGAAATCCTATTTTTCATATTTACAACAATGTACAAAAATAATTAAAATGCTTACCTTGAAAGCTTATTTTAGTTAAATTAAATCACAATTGAAGCGTATACGAAGTCAAATAGCGTTTAATCTTTACGTTTCAAACTGCAAGTCTTCATATGACGTCAATGACGTCATCTTGGTTATGTGCCAAAGTCATCAATAACATTTCGCGGAATTTTTTCAGCTTACAATCGTATGTGTATTCACCGTTGCACAACAAGGGACGTAACCACCACACTTATAGTTTTGCAAAAGTAGTTCCGGCGGGAAAAAACTGATATTTCACATGTGAAATACCGGAATTTATTTCACGGATAAATCCCCACAATTCACACCTATCTATATAATAATAACATATTTGACACGATAAACGTAAGGTTCACATTGGACCTGAATCGTTCACGTGTTTATTCAAGTACTCTTTGGCTTCAAGCAGATTTTTGTTGTTTCCGAGACAAGAATCGCCTATTCATCCAGTGTCGCCATGTTTTTCAAATGTTTTCATACACGTTTTATAGTTTTATCAACTGATTGTTGTTTAACATCAAGTGGACACTATAGTTAATCAATATGTCAAGTGTAACTGTTGTTTAACATCAAGTGGACACTATAGTTAATCAATATGTCAAGTGTAACTGTTGTTTAACATCAAGTGGACACTATAGTTAATCAATATGTCAAGTGTAACTGTTGTTTAATGTATTAATTTTAATTATATTGATGGACAAGTTATCCAACAATGAATTAGCATGTCTGAAAATATACTGTCGTGGGTGGGTCTATGGGTGATGATGTATTTCCACAAATATAAGACAATAATCAAGTTCGAAAATAAATGTTACGATGCACCATCACCAATAACTTAAGGAGCTTTGGTCAAGGGGAGCTGCTGCAAGTTTTCTTTTATATGCAAGTAGAAAAAGCCAGATATGGATCCGGGGTTTGCAAGGCGTTAGAGGTCATGACATCTAATAGAGGGGGTTGGTTGTCACGGGGGTGAGCTCTCGTAGAGGACCCAGGGATTCTGATAAATGAAATGCCCT
This sequence comes from Gigantidas platifrons, assembly GCA_002080005.1. Lineage (NCBI taxonomy): Eukaryota > Metazoa > Mollusca > Bivalvia > Mytilida > Modiolidae > Gigantidas > Gigantidas platifrons. Next base: position 695,152 of record MJUT01034350.1, read on the forward strand.
ATGACATACGCTTTGCAAAGCTTAGAAGGGTACGCCCATAAATCCCCCAAATTCGTGACTGGAAGGCACCAAGAAGCTCTCATTTACGTCCTGATATATGACTAGTTGCGTGTATTTTATGTATACCTTTGGGGGTGTTCATGATATGAGAAATTGTTCTCCGTAAGCAGGAGAAGCAACGTCTTATTGGTGTATCCACAGAGTCTCCTGGTGTGGTGTCTGTATTTAAGTTGATGAGGGTCTCTATTGTAAAAAAAAATCACAACCTTAAATGATTTCTTAACAGTTGTATAATGTAATTCCTATTTTAAAACATTTTAGAATTAAATAAATATTACGCAGTAAAACAAATATATTTTTATATACAGATACATGTAAAACACATTTAATAATATGCCTTACTCTCTGATACATATATGGTGGAAAGGCGATTTTCGAGAACAGTCATTTTTGTCAGGGAAACAAACTCACAATTTTAGCAGTATTGACAATAACTGTTACAGTTCAAACCTCGACACCTTTTTATATTCTGCTTATAACGTTTGCAATTTATTGCTTATTCATTTCAGTTTATCAATCATACTCCCTTCTAATAATTTTAAATGCGCCAACAACCTTCCTTTTTTCCAGTAATTTTCTTGACTCTCGATAGATTTAAATCTAACATTCTTTTAATAAAAGCGAAGATATCTAATCTAGTGCCCACTGGATTTCTAGAATAACCTTCATCAGGTGCACTGAAAGTCAAAAGATTGGAAAGCTATATAATTTAAAAGTCTTTGGGAACAAACAATCTAAAGGACCTTAACAGGATAGCCAACATTATGCCTGAGGGAGGAGAACATTGGGTTTGATAAATGCACTTTCTGTATCAACGTTTTCATCCGTAACCCTACAAACCAATTTTTATTTATCCATAATATGTACATGCCTAAATTCAAAGATGTTTCTTTCTACGACCCAAAATAACATGTATTTCCTTACTATGAAACAGGATACATGTTTATTTTCATAGATTTTAGATTTATATTTTTATTGTAGAATTTGTTGAATATTTCTGCAAGATTTAACTACGTGGAAGAAAATGCATCATAGCCAACATTGAAAGCATAATCATTTTTTAATTGCTGGACAATTAAGATTCATTAATATTATAACATAATTCTGAAGAAAATCATTAAATTGTTGTTAATATTACTGCATTATTTAATTTGTTACACATTGCGAAGCATATAGACTATTAGCATACAATATCGAAAGTAATGTGTATCCCTTCTTGTGGTTTAGTTTATATACACTCCTTATGTGATCTATTTGCTTTTGTGATCTTATTTGCTTTTATATGATCTTATTTGCTTTTGTGATCTTATTTGCTTTTATATGATCTTATTTGTTTTTATATGATCTTACGTGCTCTTATTTGCTTTTTATGTGCTCTTTTTTGCTTTTATATGCTCATGTTTGATTTATCTGTGCTTGCCTGGTTTAAAAATGTATGTTTGATTTGTTTGATATGTTATAGTCGGTTTTAAGAGCTTCATGTAGCTCATGTTATTTGTTATATGTATATATGTGCCGACTTTAAATAAAATTGACTTACTTACTTACTTAATTAATCAATCTGATTATAATAAGACATGATGAAAACCTATCATGGGTCACATGCGAGCGAGTGACCCTATGTACTATCCAATGAAAATGGCGATTGAGACTCTGAAAGTGTCTACTAAACTGCTTTGCATGCTACAAGCAATCCAAGGTACACCGTATATTATCATATCATTATACATTCATGACATCACTTGAATGTGACCCATAATTTTAGGGTTTCCTTAGATCTCTCACACCGCTACATACCAGTAACAGGGAGTATGTGAGAAGTATGTTTGATTTTAATTAGATTGTACACTTCTAAGACACAAAACTATACAATGGCTTGAAAGGATGCTAGCTCTAATCGTTTGATTTCTTCTTCCAAACGATATAAACATTGTTTTGTGTTTAGTAAGAACATTATGGTTAGTGAACTTGAATGATACTATTTGAACTTTTGGGTTTAATTGATAATAAAATATTGTGGCGAAAATATTCGATTGATTTATCGACTGTCGTCTAGGTAGATATGGTGCTCTAGCCGGACACGTTATCTTGATTCCGAGTCAACGAGTCCTTGATCTTACTCCTTAATGCTGTATGCTTAGCAGAGAAGCAACAAATACAAATTTTATAGTCTATGGTTTGAACTGACCGGGCTCAAACCCACAGTCTACCACACTCGAGGTGCGTATGCTAACCATTGCACCACCAATGCTGTTTGTCTGCAAGATGAATGGTTCTTCCTCTCCATGAGAAGTTACCATGACTGAGATAATGGGTTTTTCCCCCATTACAAGTTACCATGACTGTGAGATAAATGAGTTTTCCTCCCCATTACAAATTACCATGACTGTGAGATTAATGGGTTTTCCTCCCCATTACAAGTTACCATGACTGTGAGATAAATGGCTTTTCCTGGACCTCCCCATGACAAGTTACCATGACAATGAGATAAATGGGTTTTCCTTCCCATGACTGTGAGATAAATGGGTTTTCCTCCCCATGACTGTGAGATGAATGGGTTTTCCTCTCTATGACAAGTTACCATGACTGAGATAAATGGGTTTTCCTCTCTATGACAAGTTACCATTACTGAGATAAATGGGTTTTCCTCTCCATGACAAGTTACCATGACTGTGAGATTAATGGGTTTTCCTCCCCATTACAAGTTACTTTGACTGTGAGACAAATTAATTTTCCTGGACAACCCCATGACAATGAGATAAATGGGTTTTCCTTCCCATGACTGTGAGATAAATGGGTTTTCCTCCCCATGACTGTGAGATTAATGGGTTTTCCTCTCTATGACAAGTTACCATGACTGAGATAAATGGGTTTTCCTCTCTATGACAAGTTACCATGACTGTGAGATAAATGGGTTTTCATCCCCATGACTGCGAGATGAATGGGTTTTCCTCTCTATGACAAGTTACCATGACTGAGATAAATGGGTTTTCCTCTCTATGACAAGTTACCATGACCGTGAGATAAATGGGGTTTCCTCTCCATGACTGTGAGATAAATGGGTTTTCCCCCCAATTACATGTTACTATGATTGTGAGATAAATGGATTTTCCTCTCCATGTCTGTGAAATAAATGGGTTTTCCTCTCCACCACAAATTACCGTGACTGTGAGATAAATGAGTTTTCCTCTCCACCACAAATTACCATGACTGTGAGATAAATGAGTTTTCCTCTCCATGACAAGTTACTGTGGCTGTGAGATAGATGGGTTTTCCCTCCCCATTACAAGTTACCATGACTGTGAGATAAATGGCTTTTCCCGGACCTCCCCATGACAAGTTACCATGACAATGAGATAAATGGGTTGTCCTTCCCATGACTGTGAGATAAATAGGTTTTCCTCCCCATGACTGTGAGATGAATGGGTTTTCCTCTCTATGGCAAGTTACCATGACTGAGATAAATGGGTTTCCCTCTCTATGACAAGTTACCATTACTGAGATAAATGGGTTTTCCTCTCCATGACAAGTTACCATTACTGTGAGATAATTGGGTTTTCCTCCCAATTACAAGTTACCATGACTCTGAGATAAATGGGGTTTCCTCTCCATGACAAGTTACCATGACTGTGAGATTAATGGGTTTTCCTCCCCATTACAAGTTACTTTGACTGTGAGACAAATTAATTTCCCTGGACCTCCCCATGACAATGAGATACATGGGTTTTCCTTCCCATGACTGTGAGATAAATGGATTTTCCTCCCCATGACTGTGAGATGAATGGGTTTCCCTCTCTATGACAAGTTACCATGACTGAGATAAATGGGTTTTCCTCTCTATGACAAGTTACCATGACTGTGAGATAAATGGGTTTTCCTCCCAATTACAAGTTACCATGACTGTGAGATAAATGGGGTTTCCACTCCATGACTGTGAGATAAATGTGTTTTCCCACAATTGCATGTTACTATGATTGTGAGATAAATGGGTTTTCCTCTCCATGACTGTGAGATAAATGAGTTTTCCTCTCCATGACAAGTTAATGTGACTGTGAGATAGATGGGTTTTCCTCCCCATTACAAGATACAATGACTGTGAGATAAATGGCTTTTTCTCTCCATGAAAAGTTACCATGACTGAGATAAATGGCTTTTCCTCTCCATGACAAGTTACCATGACTGTGAGATAAATGAGTTTTCCTCTCCATGACAAGTTACTGTGACTGTGAGATAGATGGGTTTTCCTCCCCATTACAAGCTACAATGACTGAGATAAATGGCTTTTCCTCTCCATGACAAGTTACCATGACTGTGAGATAAATGGCTTTTCTTCTCCATGACAAGTTACCATGACTGTGATATAAATGAGTTTTCCTCTCCATGACTAGTTACTGTGACTGTGAGATAGATGGGTTTTCCTCCCCATTACAAGTTACTTTGACTGTGAGACAAATTAATTTCCCTGGACCTCCCCATGACAATGAGATACATGGGTTTTCCTTCCCATGACTGTGAGATAAATGGATTTTCCTCCCCATGACTGTGAGATGAATGGGTTTCCCTCTCTATGACAAGTTACCATGACTGTGAGATAAATGGGTTTTCCTCTCCATGACAAGTTACCATGGCTGTGAGATAAATGGGTTTTCCTCTCCATGACATGTTGCCATGACTGTGAGATAAATGTGTTTTTCTCTCCATGACTGTAAGATAAATGAGTTTTCCTCCCCATTACTAGTTACCATGATTGTGAGATAAATGGGTTTTCCTCCCAATTACATGTAACCATGACTACAGCTCAGTTCCTTAGTTTCCAATTACCAGTATATTAGTATTTAAGGTAAACAAATAATACAGTTTTAATTAATATTTTGATACAAAGACATGCTTGTCCAATCCTCGAAATGCAAATTTGAATTTACTGGTCAAAATCAAATTTTTGAATTAATTTTTATATACATGTATGTCTATTAATAAAAACAAGAACCAGAGGCTCCCTTGATCAAAGCTGCTTTCAATAACAACGCAACTGCACTGTGGTGGCCATCTTGATGGGAGAGCATGACTGCCGGACACAATTTGGAAAAGGACCACCGAATGACTATTCCATCCAAGTTTGGTTCTAATTGAGCTACTGGTTCTAGACAAGATGGTTTTTATGTGAATTTCCCATAGAGTCCTATGTTAAACTAAGTTCAGCTGTGCAGCCATCTTGGTCAGAGGGCGGAACCACCAGACACAATTTTGGAAGAGGACCATCCAATGAATATTTTATCAAAGTTTGGTTCCAATTGAGCATCTGATTCCAGACAAGAAGATTTTTATGTGAATTTCCCATAGGGTCCTATGTTAAGCTAAGTTCGGCTATAGGGACCATCTTGGTCGATAGATCTTGACATACTGAACATGTTTGCAGTTTAAACTTAACATCTATCTCTTATAGTTTTTGAAATATAAGACGAAAAGTATTAAAATTAAAAAATTTGATGAAAAAAGGGCAATAACTCCAAGATGGGTAATCAGATTTACATCAAAATTGCAAGGTAGATAGATCTTGACATACTGAACATGTTTGCAGTTTAAAATTAACATCTATTCTCTTATAGTTTTGGAAATAAAGGACGAAAAGTATTAACATTTTGAAAATTTGATGAAAAAAGGGCAACAACTCCAAAATGGGTAATCAGATTTACTTCAAAATAAATTGCAGGGTAGGTAGATCTTGACATGCTGAACATGTTTGCAGTTTAAACTTAACATCTATCTCTTATAGTTTTTGAAATAAAGGACGAAAAGTATTAAAATTTTGAAAATTTGATGAAAAAAGGGCAATAACACCAAAAAGGGTAATGGGATTTACTTCAAAATTGCAGGGTAGGTAAATCTTGACATGCTGCATATTTTTTCAATTTAAACTTAACCTTTACCTCTGATAGTTTTTGAAATATAAGACAAAAAGTATTGAAATTTTAAAAATTTGATGAAAAAAGGGCAATAACTCCAAACGAAAAGTATTAAAATTTAGAAAATTTGATGAAAAAAGGGCAATAACTCCAAAATGGGTATTGGGATTTACTTCAAAATTGCAGGGTTGGTAGATCTTGAGATGCTGAACATGTTTGCAGTTTAAACTTAACATCTATCTCTTATAGTTTTTGAAATAAAGGACGAAAAGTATTAAAATATTGAAAATTTGATGAAAAAAGGGCAATAACTCTAAAATGGGTAATGGGATTTACTTCAAAATTGCAAGGTAGGTAGAACTAGACATGCTGAACATGTATGCAGTTTGAATTTAACATCTATCTCTTATAATCTTTGAAATAAAGGACGAAGAGTACAAAATATGCCTAATTTGCATAATCGGTAGAAATCGGCTGAAAGAAAAATTTCACAGAAAACCCCGTAATATATGTTAACCTACTTCTTGCCATGTAGCTGCAGTTAAAATTTGAGCTCATTTTGACTGATACTAAAGAAACAATGGACAATTGAAGAAATTTCTATTTTTAGTAACAGCAGCCATCTTGAATGGAGGGCGGGACTGTCGGACACAATTTTGAAAGGGACATCCCCAGGGACCATTCCTGCCAGGTTTGGTTTAATTTGGTTCAGCGGTTTCAGAGGAGAAGATTTAAATAAGATTTTTTATCAAAATATGCCTAATTTGGATAATCGGTATAAATCGGTTGAAAGAAAAATTTCACAGAAAAACCCGTAATATATGTTAAACTACTCATTGCCATGTAGCTGCAGTTAAAATTTGAGCTCATTTTGACTTATACTAAAGCAGCAATAGACAATTGGAATTTCATCCCCCCTTTTTTCTATTTTTAGCTTGGCGGCCATCTTGGTTTGAAGTCGGGATCACCGGACACAATTTTGGAAGGGGGCCATCCAAGGAACATTCCACCAGAGTTTGGTTGCAATTGGCCCAGTAGTTTCTGAGGAGAAGATTAAAATGTGAAATGTTGACGGACGGACGACAGTCGCCGGACGACAGACGAAAAATAATGGCAATAGCTCACATGACTCTTTTGGTCAAGTGAGCTAAAAAATTACTTGTCCGAATCAAAATTTTACTGGTCTTGGGACGGAGGACGGGTGCTCTTCATGATGACTGCTTGTCTGACTGAGGAAAACTTGACAACATAGAATTGTTACTTTTTTTTTTATTAAGAAACATGTTATTTATAAACAACATTTAAAATATAAAGATACATATAATAGGATTGCAGATATTTGTATAAAAAAGTTAAAACATTTAAAAAAATTTACTGGTACAGACCCTGGATCGTATAAGATTACAATACGCATGAAATGCAAATGAACGAAAAACGAACAAACGCTTCACATGAACGACACGAAAAACGCACGATATACGAAACGAATGCACAATACACGAAACGAACACACGATACACGAAACAAACGCATGATACACGAAACGAACGCACGATACACGAAACGAATGAACGATACACGAATAGTATCGTGTTATTATTTGAATGACTTTTGTGCAAATTGATGTGATTGACTTCTGTAATTTTATATTTTATAAGCAAGTTATATATATAAATGATAAATTAGTCGGTAAAGTAATAGGATAATACAATGTATATTAAATAGTTTATATTACCAATGTGTTAATAATTATATGTATGATTAAATTTTAAATCTCATATATTTGACTTCCAAATATGACTTTCTATTTATATAATTATACAGAATTGACACTTTCAACCAGACATAGGTGTATCAGTTATTTTATCGGTTAAGCTGTCCAAGAGGTGTGTGGCTTCAAAAGGTCATATAATTGTTAATTAGAATGAAATTACAAATGTAAGAGTTGACATTTCACAGCTGCAGTGCATGTATTTCCCAGATGAAACTGCCAGAGGCATTTGTTTACATACATGTAGATGATTTCTTGTTTATTTGTCCTAGAGTAAATTATAGAAAAAATGCATTGATTAAATATGTTTTCCCATAACTTATTGTACAAAATTACTGGTACATGTAAATAAAGGAAATACATGTTTGTATATGTAAAATTTTGTTTACACTTTAATTTAAAATTTTTAGTAATAGTAAGATTGAAATTGTAGTAATTATTTTAAACTGGAAATCGTAGTTACAGTAATAAGTGTCATGTGATCTGGTGAAGCGTGCGTTCGTTTTGTGTGTTCGTCTAATTAAACTGGTGAACGATACACAAAACGAATGAACAAATTACACGCACGGAATGCAAATGAATGGAAAACGAAAAATGAACAAACGATACACGCAAATGAAACGAACGAAATACGCAAACGATATGAAATATCTATTAAGTTAAATGATCCAGGGTCTGTAATAGCCATTATTTAATGTAGATTAAAGGTTACTACCAAAATATTAATTTGGAAGTGTTCTGGAAATTTTTGCATATATAATTAAGTTTAAAATTAATGTAACACATGTCACATGGGTGTTTTAGTTAATCAATATTCTGCATTTTAAATGAATTGGTCACAAATTACTATTTAATATTAGAATCACAATAAGAAAGAGAAACCAGACATGACAGTTTTAGCAGAGATACCATACCCTTCAATAAACAATGAATATCGTTCTTTGGAAATACACATGTATATAAATTCTCATTTGCAAATACTTTAATAGTTTATACAATTCTGGTTTTAAATCCAAATTCCATCAATGCATCATATATTTTGGTTTCAATATGTAAACTTAAAAATTCATTTTTCACAAACATTTTTTGGTGATGAATTATAATGTCTCTGTGAAAAATATATAATATATCATTTGTGATATAACCAATCACTGATTTGATTTCACAAAACAGAAAATTTAGTAAATTTGATTTCAACAGTTTTTTTCACCCTAATCATAATTGAAATATCTATAAAATCAACAGTAAAACTTATGAAAGTCTTCAATCATTAAAAGCATTCTATTTGTGACTGAAAAATGCTAAAACAGGAGATAATAATACGGTCACCATAAAAACATGTACTAGTCACCAATAATTGGTAAGTCTAATAACCTATTTTCCAGTAACATCGAGATCAGATGAATGTCTATGGTGTCATTTCAGGGGATGGGTTAGGGCTATGGTGTTTAACGGTCTTTCAACAATATTTCAGCTATATCTTGGCGATCGTTTTATTGGTGGAGGAAACTGGAGCACCCTAAGAAAACCACCGACACTGTCGCAAGTCACTGACAAACTTTATCACATAATGTTGTAGAGTACACTTCGCCTGAGCAGGATTCAAACCTACAACTTCAGTAGTGATAGGCACTGATTGCAAAAGGTAGTTGTCAATCCAACTACCATATGATCATGACCACGACAACCCCCTTTTCAGGGGATGAATGCACGTTATAATGTAGGATGTCAGAACCCGAAATTGGACATGTTGTTCCATCTTTAGGTTTTCACCTGTAGCCTTATTTATTAAAATTACAACATGAAATTGGAAAGTGCATCAAATGACCTTTGCTAAATAACGACATATCTATTATATTAAACCATACATCCAAACTCTCAAAACACTTCAACAATGTTTAGTGACAACAAAAACAACTTGTTACAGAACATTGTCGAAGTGATTGAGTGATTGTCGTTTAATGCCAACTTAGCAATTTTACAGCTATATCATGGCAAGAACAAGTTTATTTTCAACGAGATGATGATGAGGTCCACTTTGTACTAGACCACATCTAGTTGGAATTTTATAGTGGTACCTCACTGGAACAACAATCACCCCACTCAGACACATTATCCTGATTCCAAGCCAACCAGTCTTTGCTCTTTCCCCTTAATACTGTGTGCTTAGCAAAGAAGCAACAAATACCAATTTTATAGTCTTTGGTTTGATGCGATCTGGGCTCAAACCCATGATCTACCACACTTGAGGCGATAATGCTAACCATTACACCACCGATGCGGGTCATTGTCGAAGTGTTTCGAGAATTTGGTCGTATGTTTTAAAAGAATGGAAATAAGATAATTTAATGGCCCTTTGATGCACTATCATATTCGAAGTTTTATTTGCTGTAACTTAAGCCACAGGTTAAAATGATCTCGAAATGGTGTCTAATTTCAGGATTTGATTACCAATAAGTCGAATTTGTCATACATGTATACAATCATGAGAAACTATCTAAATATGTGTATAACGTCATTTACTTATTTTTTTTACACAATCTCAGGACAATGTAAAACTAAATATATAAATATAAAATATAAAATGACAAAATCTATCATGTACAATTTGTGTATACAACAATCAATGAACACCAAGTATGATCTTAAATTAATTACCTTTTCTTTTTTTTATTTGAACTGTTCAACAACAAATAAACCCCCAAAAAATGTATTTCATTTCTTTAAATATCTTATAAATAATGTGTGATTTCATGCATAAAAAATATCAGTTTCTAAAATGAGAATTATTGTTTGATTGTTCAATATATTCATTCAACTGTCTTGCAAATGATTGCACAGTCAAAATAAATAATTATAGTATAACTAACTGTGATGTCCGATTACCAAATATATGTCACGAATGACCGCACAACTGATAATTCACGAATGCGCGAAGTGCATGAGTGCATTATCAGTGATGTGCGTTCATGAATGGCATATTTTTGGTAATCGGACATCACAGTTAGTTATACTGTTTATTATATAGCCTGTTTTGAGCCAATAAATTTAATATTTTCTTTCATCTGCATTGTATGTGTTTATTTCTTAATTGCACATTAATATATAACTGTGTCCTTGGCTACTCGTTGACTGAAACGTTTGTCTAATGCTTTCAATTTTGTAAATAAATAAATTCATGTGCACATATTTCGATTAGGAATGTAATTTTCATGTTGTTTACTTGTAAACTTTGTGATCATAGTATGCACTCGACATTGTAAGACACAATTTTATTTATTGACACTTGATGTATGTTTCGTTTTTATTATACATGTACATTTCATTTGCAACCTTGTGGGAAGAATGTTTTGTGAAAGAAGTCAGATGCATAACAATATTTGGCTATTAACTAAACCAAAACTATTTCAAATTCGATGGATAATATAATTAGAAAACAAGTAATTTAACAATATAACAGCTAGGAAATGTAAATCGTTAAATGTGGGTCCACACGGTTCAATTGTTAAATGTGTAATTCAAACGGATTATAACGGAAAGAAAATGGACTAAAGTTCACTCAGAATCGGAATCACTAAAGGTAGGATTCTTTTGTATTTTGTTTTTGCTATTTGTAGTCCGGAATCATCACTTTGTCTGTTCTGACTAGACTGAGGATTGTTAAAATTAAAAGTTCCTCCGTAAATGTAAGTGTTCCCATAAAAAAAGAGATGACATCTTAGTGTCAGAAGTCAATGAACTAGTACTTGTGGTTGACGAAAGCTGTGACAAATTTGGATTCATTTCACAAGAAGCAATAGAACGAACACTGCTATTTGGAGTTAATTTATAGCAGACGATTTTTTGGGGGTGGTTAAAGTTTTACTGTTGGAAAGATTCTTTCTGCCGAGACCACATGTTTCTAGAGCATAATTCTGCCATGAAAAGTATCAAAACTGTCAATGTTTGCCAAATTTATCTGCTTTTTATTGTATCTCAATGAAATATTAGATTAAGATATCATTTTGTTTATTTTTTAAATCTTTCTTTTATCGTTTCAATGAAACTAACAATCTGTCAATGAAATGAAGAAAAGGGACATCACTCCATATAATATTCTAAAAAAAAATAGTTCCGGCTCGAAAAATGGCGGGAAAAATAGAGAGAGTGAAAATAAAAATGGTAATTTCACTAGTGAAATTATCGTTTTTATTTAACTCGGAAATCACGGTATTTCATCGATATCTATATAATAAATAAATTTAATAACTTTAAATACATCATATCAGTGATCGTTTTCTTTAAACTTAATGTTTGGTTTTAAGACACAATATGTTCAGTTGGCATTTTAAACTATACATGACATAATGTTTGTATGTTTATTGCAAAATATATTTGATTGGGTCTATATTCAATGACCACACTCAAAAACATTTTCAAAATGTTGACAAGTGATTTTTATAAAAGATTAAAGTCATTAGATTCTTATCAAAAGTCTTAAGACTGGCAGAATCAAACCATTGGTTGCAGCCATAGTCATCAGATAAAAAACATTTCACATAAAAAATAACTAATGACAACACTGGAAAGTTTGGTACTTAAGTCTCAACTTCAACAACTTTAATGGCAGGCAAGACAACAAAAATACTTTCCTCACCTATCATAGGTTTCATACATAAACAGATTCAGCCATTAAAACCAATTAAGGTTTACACAGATATTGTTGTACAGTAGTATGTTTTTACAGTTTTGCAAGCCTTTACAGTAACATTACTACTCTACACATGTTATTTAATAAATCTCCAGGACGATGTCTCTGACCATATCAAAGGATTTTATTCCATTCTATATTTATTTTGATCTTTGGCATTGTTGACATAACAACTGGTTTTGTTCGTTGAAAACTTCTTCGTATAACATTAGCTGCTTCAATACAAAGGGCTTGGCATGTCTTAAGTGAAATTGACAACTTCTATCATATGACATTGGCTGCATCAGCTGATGTGTTTAAGTGAAAAGGACAAGCCCCTTCAGTCCACTACAAAAAAAAAATATATGTGCAACAGATAAACAACTGATTGTCAGTAAAGTTTGCCCAATTTTACATACTAGAGAGAAATGATTAAAAACATTTTTTTATTAATTGTTTTTGCAATATTTGATTTTCAAATATTTATTAAACAATATCATTAATCTGATATATTTCCTTCATGCTGATTTGCTGGTAATGTGTCACATGATTCCTTATATCAACAATGGAGATACTGACTGAATCACAAAAACTTGAATAACTTTAGATCCGTAAATCAATAAAATAAGGTCAAGGTCAGGTGACACATACCTGGCTGAAATGTACCTCCACATGATCAATGTATTTACCAAATAAGGTGAGTTAGGTTTTATGGTTATAGAGAAACTGATATAATTATAAAAACTTGACATTGTCGCTACCACAGCAGAAAAAGCAATACCTATGTCTCGCCTTCAGCAATTTTCGTCGCAGGCAAGATTAAAACAAGATGAACTGTGAGCTAATGCTCACTTATGATACCCCCGCATATATGTTCAATGTGTATAAAAACCAACTAAGTCAGCAAACAGGAAGTGGGAATCTGACAGGTCCAAAAACATTTCCCACAATATGGCATACCTATATGAAGCTTGTGACCAAATATCAGATTGCTGCCATCAATAGTTGCAGAGAAAAATACGATGAAAAATATCTTGGACGGACGGACAGAGGTAAAACAGTATACCCCCCTCCGGTGGAACTGGGGTATAATTACAATAAATTTTCTTACATGTATAAGACCATGCTCTGATAGCTGAGATGACTGGAAATGATCTTTTAGTAAGGACTGTGAAAAACTTGTATGTAGCCTATAACCTTCTTCTTCCTGAACTTTATCTCCACTTAATCTGTATAAATCTGTAACCATGGTAATCAAGACATTAAATTAATTTGTTATAAAGGAATATATGAATATAAAAATATTACCTATTTTTACTCCAAGGATTCCAAATGATCCTCCTACTCCTTAATACTGCATGCTTAACGGAGAAGAAACAAATACCAAATTTATAGTCTTTGGTTTGACCCAACTGTGCCTCGAACACAGGATCTACCACACTCAAGGTGAGCATGCTAACCATTACACCTCCATGCAGTTAAAAAACAGCTATAATGACATCTATTGTAATACTAAATAAAACTCAAGTCAATGCCCTTCTCCTTCAGACAATTTTTTGGTATGCTACAAAGTTGAGTATTTAATTTTGGATCACAGCAATTTCATGTAAGAGTAAACATTGATGGATGATTAGAGAAATGAGATCAGCAAAATAAGAATTGCACACTTGAACAAGCTTCAAAGTAAGCTTAAATTTCAGTAAGCAGGTACAACATTAAAAAAAAAACATTCAACAGTTTTTACACAAAGACATTATATCATCAGTCCCATACTATCAAACATAATAATGAGTGGCATAGTTGTTAAGTTTGTTGTCGTCTGAACACAGGCCTAACACCACTAAGTGAGTTTGTGCCTAAATACAGACCTAAAATGCTTAGGTATGTAGCCACCTAATTAAGGCTGGGGGCATCATCAGTCGAATCGTAATAACTGTGTTGGTTTTTCCTCTTTCAATAAGTTTGGTAGTCATGGCATAGCTAATAAATTGCTTAAAATGACAATAAACCAAACTAAGCCAAAACTACAAATACAATGCAGTGCCTGAAATGGACGGTCGCCCAGTCGCCAAATGTGACCACTATCCTGTCAGGGCGACCAGAAGTTGTCAAAAGACAGGTTGTCACTGGTCCAAAAAAATACTTCTGGGCGACTGTCCTACGGTTCTTTAAAATGTTTATGTGATATCATTTTTTAAAATTTTCGATCGATAATGTTTTTTGGAAACAAATGGAAAGTTTTTAGCAGGGGTATAATAGTATGGGGAGAGAAATGTTATACAAAAGATCAATAACACGAGAACTCTAATTCGGGTTTGTAACAATTTCAGCGATTGGTCCAAATGCATTTTTGTAACCAATGAATACACAGCTAATGTAATTTACAGTTCTCCCCAATTATTGTGTGAAGTTGGTATTCACTAAATATTAGAAAAGAAACATATTATTTGTTTCTTTATGATTTAATTATTAACATTTTTTACTTTTACAGACAAAGTGGAAAGTTGTGATCAATAAATAGAATTCTGTCAACTTAAATTTTGTTTGCGATTTGTTATCTTGGATTGGAAATTTATTCATTCAATTCGCTGCAAAACCCAAAATGTACAATGTACGAATTTCATTTTACAGAAATCGGAAACCCTTTTGTGTCAATCCTTAGGTAATCATTGAAAAACTTCTTCCCAACAACGGAGAGAAAATCGTTGACAGTAACGTCAAACTACGGAAATGATCTGGCCTGTCCCTTCTTTTAAACTTTTCATAGTTCATCTCTATACACACGGCTACATTTTAATGACAATTGGGAGTGTTTTCTTTTTTGGAATCAGAACTTTTGTTTACAAATTAAAAACTAACAGGAAAAATTAACACTTGTTTATATAACAGAAAATGACAACACCGTTTGTTATTTCAACAAAGTGAGATACTTGTTTGGAATGAATAACCAACTGACATTACCTCGAACTGAGAGGTTATTTTACTTTAAAATCACTTCTTCATAGTGGATTGGGAAACAAGTGATGTCCACTTATATGAGTCACTCTCCACTTTGGGGAGTGCAAGAGCGGTCCTTGTAGTGGCATTAGTCTACTCTTTTTCCGGATTTCTTTAATGTGATCATGGCATTGACTCCCCTTACAGAAACCAACCTTTTATTGTCCCCATCTGACGGACTAGCATCATTTCTTGAGACCACCCGAGCCAATGGTGTCAAGGTTGTCAAAAAAGTTATAATATAAACCCTATGAGACAAGTGGAAGAATGAATTTTAATGTTATTGATAAAAACAATTAACCTGAAAACTGTAATATTGATATCTGATGTCATTTTTCATACTATCAAAATATTTGGGCCACCATTATGTCATTTGGACCAGTGACTAATTTTTTACTGGCCCAAAAAAATTTTTTCGGGCCATTCTGGCCCTCATTTCAGGCATTGCAATGTTTATATAACAATGCTGCTAATCTAGTTATATGTGAGGGTTGACATTACACACACACACACACACACGTGGAAAACATTTTTAGTGAAGATCCTGTACCAAGCCAGGAAAGTGTGTAGTCGTGTATATGTGTGTGTTAAGGTATCAATGTTGCCTCAGTTTCTATGATTTTGGAACTGTTCGACTAGTTTTTTTTGTCTTCCATTTAAATACAATGGTTGTACACAAGGAATATAAACATATTCATTACCTCAGCATGTGAGGCCAAAATAAAAATGTAGGTGAGACCTTATTCATTGAACATTTGAATGCTTAGAAGTTAGTTAAAACAGAGTACCGGTACTATTACAATATCTAGTACCTTTTAGGAGTGATGAGGCCCACAGTTGTACATGTACATCTGGTATTTTCCCTGCTAGTTTCATTGCTGGTGTGACCATGTTTAATGATTCCTGAAAATATTTGAAGATTTATGCACTTTTCATAATAATATAATAAAATGTAAGATGTTAATTGTATTTGAACACCATGTACATTTTATGTATTTTTAAACTTTACTGTCACAAATGTCATTCATTCAATGTACACTCACTTAATATATTAAGCCATACATGATATCCTTTACATTATCACCCCTACATGATGTCATTCATTCTATATATACAACTTACTTTATTATCACCCCTACAGAATATCTTTTATTTAATGTAATGCACACATAAATCGTCTGCATTATCACCCCTACACGATGTCATTCATTCAATGTATACTCAATGTATTATCATTCTTTCATGATGTCATAGATTTTATGTATACCAACCTACCAACCCAATTTACTATCAAACCTACATAATGTTATAAATGTACTCACTGTATTATTACCCATGGATAAAAATATATGACCCAATAAAACAAGTGAACATGACGTCATTCTATTTATCTCCTCTGCGTTGGCCATTTTCAAGGTTTCTCTCAGGTAATGTCTGCAAGTAAACAAAATGATCTTTTCAATTCAGTTTTTAACGTTTCACAACTTGTTTTTATAATATTCAAGAAAACCAGTAAATGAGAAATGTGAAAATTGACAAAGATTGTCATTCCTGAATATGCAGACATTTTATAGCCAAAAAAATCTCCACTTTATTTAAATTCTTGAAAAATGAGAGAGCCAGTATATCGTACAATGGAAAATGTTCCAGTGGGGATATTTTCACTTAATCTGCATTCAACTAAAATGAGCAAAAATAACCCCCACATGAAAAGCTTTCATTATATGTATTCAACTGGAAACAATAACGTTTCCACAAAATAACACCCCCTTTGGGAATGGTTTGTAATGTACAGCATAAATCATGCACTTTACTGCTGCACAATTAATTATGCATACAGCTTACACATTTCAACAAAATTTTAGAAAATTCTAAAGAAATGTTATATTCATTGTAGATAAAAGTAAATTTTTTAAAAGAATATTACAGATAAATACCATTACCACATCACATGAAATCTAAACTACCAGTAATACTTACTTGGCCTCGTTATATCGTGCCTGGAAAAATGATTGTAATCCTCTTACATAGTTAGCTGAAGCTTTCAATCCGTGAGAACTGAAAATAGAAACAATCTCATACATATCTCTTACATAGCTAACTGAAGCTTTCAATTCGTGAGAACTGAAAATAGAAACAATCTCATACATATCTCTTACATAGCTAACTGAAGCTTTCAATCCGTGAGAACTGAAAATAGAAACAATCTCATACATATCTCTTACATAGCTAACTGAAGCTTTCAATCCGTGAGAACTGAAAATGGAAACAATCTCATACATATCTGTCAGTTTTTTCACCCTTCCACCCCCTTCACTTTTGACTTTTTTTTTTAAATCAGTAATATACTTTACAAGTTTTATTTCTGTGATTTTCACCACTTCCTAACATTTTCATGATGTCAATAATATGATAAGTACTAGATTTATATTCTAAATATGATACATGCACCCATGTTTTCTGAATTATCTGCCTTTTTCAAAATTCATATTGTATAAACATGACCAACCATTAGCTTGCAGCATAGCAAATTTATATTCTTTGCTGAATCAGTTATTTCATTTAACACAACACAATTAGTGTAGAATACTTACTGTGACTGAAGTTTTTCTGGGTCTACTTTTTCTAAGATTTGTATCAGTTCATCCTGCCTGTTTGACCTCATGTAAATTATTGCTAAATTTAAATTGATAAAAGCTGCTAACTCTGTTTCTTTAGATGACTGAAATAGAAATTGTTAATCAATAATTACATGACCTATGAAATTTTCTTTCAGATGTGAAAATTTGTAGGTGAATTCCTACTCAGAAAGTTGTATCTTTTATGAACAAGGACATCCTTAAACAAAAAATTGTTTCTGATGTTACATGAATTACATTTCTTGAAGTGGGGAGGTAGCAAAGAAAATTATTTTTCTTTCAGATACATTTGTATCTGAAAAAAAAACAAACATATTTTAAAGTAAAATATTTTGCTGATATTAAACAAAATAAATTCTTTTGAATTTCTAAATGATATTTCAATTGAACAAACATGGTACCCAAGAATGGCACTTTGAACTAGAGGCTCAGATGAGCCTGTATCGCTCACCTGACATAACTAAGTCCTCTTAAGAATGTCGGCATGCCGAATACATCTAAGTTACTATTCAAATCCCATAGGGTTCTATGTTAAAACTATGTCTGCTCATGGCAGCCATCTTGGATGGAGGTCGTGGTCACCGGACACAATTTTAAAAGTATACTACCCAAGGACCATCCATGCCATGTTTGCTTTAAATTGACTGACTGGTTTCAGAGGAGAAGACTTTTAAACAATTTTCCCATAGGGTCCTATGTTAAAACTATGTCTCCTGATGGTGGCCATCTTGGATGGAGGTTGGGTTCACAGGACATAATTTTGAAAGTTGACCACCTAAGGACCATTCATGCCATGTTTGCTTTAAATTGACTTGCTGGTTTCAGAGGAGAAGACTTTTAAACATTTTTTCCATTGGGTCCTATGTTAAAACTAAGTCGAGTCATGGTGGCCATCTTGAATTTCCTATCAGCAAATGATTCACAAGTTTATTACAGAACCACCCAATGATCATTCCTGTAAAGTCACAATTCAATTGGCTTAGTGGTTTCTAACAAGAAGATTTTTAAACTTTCAACCAATCAGAACACATTATGAGCCCTGGCAACCATGTTGGATTTCCGATCAGCGCCAAAAACAAAAATCTTGTATATGACCATCTAATGAACATTTCTGCCAAGTTTGGTTCAAATCTGTTGTGTGGTTTCAGAAAACCAGAGGCTCCCAGGAGCCTGTAATCGCTCACCTGGATCAAAGCTGCTTTCAATAACAATGCAACTGCACTGTGGTGCGCCATCTTGGTGGGAGAGTGTGACTGCAGGACATCATTTGGAAAAGGACCATCGAATGACTATTTTATCAAAGTTTGGTTCCAATTGAGCAACTGATTCCAGACAAGAAGATTTTTATGTGAATTTGCCATAGGGTTCTATGTTAAGCTAAGTTCGGCTGTGGGGACCA
>MJUT01034363.1:0-12348 GCA_002080005.1 Gigantidas platifrons
ACATGTATATATACTGAGTAAGAAAAGCTTAGCAACAAATATTTTTAATTTTGATATTTTCAAAAATAATTTAGATTTCATTGCATAGCAATAAATATATTGTCCTAACAACCAATAACAACACTAAATAGGAACACGAACGTACAAACAATTGTAATTCCCAAACTTCCTGATTTCCAATATGTGACACATGATGAATTCACACATAAATCCACAATGTCAGTATCTTGTCCAGTCCCCGCTGGCAGTAATGGTAGCTCTACCTCTTTTTAGCATGCCTCTGATGATTTGTAGGAACGTGTACTGTGGAATAGTGTTCATTCTATGATGACCCCATTTCCCAATTCCCCCAAAGAGTTGAATTGATGATGATTCTTTCGAATTTGCCTGTCTAACATGTCGAAAACATGTTCAATACAAGCAAGAGCAGGAAAACGACTCGGCCAGGGTAATGTATTAACATTGTTGGCCTGTAAAAAGTTCTTAGAGAGACGAGCGGTGTGTGACCAAGCATTGTCCTGCTGAAAGACAAAACGATTATTTCTGTGCATAAACGGCATCACACCAGGGCGTAAATATCATCGCAGTAGCGCTGTGCATTCCGTGTTTGTCATATCACAATCAAGTTGGCCTTTCCTGAGTAATGCACTCCTTCCCACAACAGTAATTAGCCACCAACGCGGTCAACAGGCATAACACAAGCCGCCGCAAAGCGTTCACCAGGCCGTCTCCAGACACGAATGCGACCATCTGCAAACTTTAGTGTGAATTGAGATTCATCCGAAAAAAGCACTGTCCTCCAGCTTCAGCGCAATCACTGATTTGTCAATGTGTGTCTCTGTATTTTGTGGTGGACAGTTAACTCCATACCTTTATGTGGTCTTTTTGAATTGAAATGACAAGCTTTACGTTTATTGCGGACTGTTTTCGCGGATATGCGGACTGTTTTCGCGGATATGCGAACTCCAGTTGCTCTCCGTACTCTATCGACAATCCGTGTTGCTGGTAAGAAGCGGTCACGACCTGCTATGATCCTGATGTAACGTTCTTCTCTAGTAGTGAGAAGCTTTGGTCTACCGGATCCTGGCCTATCCTTAACTCTGCCAGTGGTCCTGAAACGTTGTGCTACCATCCTTATGGTTGTACGGTGAACACCAAATAACACAGCAACGTCATTTACGGTCATTCCGCCTTCCAACCTACCGATGGCGGTCATTCTGTGGAAGTCATCTACGGCGCCCCATAAAACTTTTGGTTACAAACAAAAATGTGTTTCTTCTGTCTTGAGCCTTATTCAAGAACAAATTGTCGATGAAATAAACTTTCAGAAAGCATAAACAGGTAGGACAAGTAAAATTACCCCTACTGCACGTACAGCTGAATTTCGGCGAGAAATGACTCAAGCAAAAGGTTATTATTCCTGTCTTATATATATTTTGTATTGATTAGTCATATCCTGTCTACAATATTCATAGACGCAAAACGTGAAAAAAAATTAATTAATATGCAAAAAAAAGAATTTGTTGGTAGGCTTTTTTTACTCAGTATATTATATGTACTCTTTGAAATTTATCTTGGTAATATTTTCAATATGCATACTGCATGTTATTAACAATCAGGGTATACCTTTACAAAGTTTTAATTTGCAGATTACTGAAGCTTTGTTCTGGGGAAAACATTGTATGACGTTTTCCTCTTTTTGTATATTGCATGAACTTTTTGAAACAAGAAATGCTCACTACCACTGAATCATTTGCAAAAAAAATATCTTTATACTTGTAGGATTTTCAATATTTATCCTCTATGTTATTCTCACAGATTTAGGATGAAAACACATATTCTTGTTGATTGATTGATTGATTGATTGATTGATTGATTGATTGATTGATTGATTGATTGATTGATTGATTGATTGTGTATAGCGCCAATTTTAAGCAATATTACAGCTATATCAAGCCGGAATACCCGCAAAGAACCACCGACCACCTTTTTTGTAATTTACAAAGCCTTTCGCGAAACTACACCGTATTGGTGATAGGCTTGTATGAGTTGTTAAGTAATCCAACTATCTAGCTTAAAGAGTCACTCGTGCCCTCGTACGTAGGAAGACTCTAGAGGGAAAAACATCTAATATTTTACTCATCTTACATATTTTATATACTTCTTTTGATGAAGTATGAAAGTTTAAAGGAGAAAAAGTAAATCGCTTGATTCACTGTATATATTACATGCATCAATTTGAATAAAGAAAAACAGAAAAAAATCATTACACATGAAGATTGTATTTACCTTCTCCTTTGTGTGATCTAAGATAAGGAAGATACACTTGCCTCTTTGTGTATGTGTTGTTTTATCTTTTACAAATTGAATATATTTAATTTTTTGTTATTGTAATTAATGCGATCAACCTAGAAATGTCCAACATTTCATACATTTTTAAGCAAGTTTTACATGCAAACAACATAAGAAATAAATATTTCTCATTTCCAGGGAAAATACTATACATAAACACCATCAATAAATTTTGCATGGACCCTTGATCCTGCAAATAATAAATGATGTAAATACTGTGATAATATGTGTATTCGTATAGCTTGGTTCTGTGATGAATTAATTATGTAGATATAGTCATATGTCTCTGTGATACCTAAACTTTGTAAATACTGCGATATAATTGGCCTCTTTAAGATCTGACCTGTAATTGAATAATAATGTAAATATTGTGAACATATCGCTATGCATCTTTTTCGTAAGGACTTGTAATCACTGTTTTGTTATTGATAATCTAATTAGGATACCAATTTCATAGTCTTTGGTCTGACCCGATCGAGGCTCGAAGCTATGATCTAACTTCAATTCAATCGATACCAGCATGGTAACTATAACACCACAAGTGCGGCTAAATGAACATAAAGCGTATTAGTGGTCTGTATGACGAGGAACAACTAAAGGTTATTACTCACCAGTAGAGAAAGCATTGCTGATTAAATTTTGAGCAAACAAAATACATTTTGAAATCGTTGTTCCCTTACATTGGAAATACAAACATAATGTCGGCTTTTAACTTTAGTTACATACAGTAGAATTTATCCCATCTTACAATTTGGTATCTTGGGTTGTGACACTCAATAATATGTTTTACATGTAAACGAGGTAATATATCTTCAGTCAAAAGTCAGAAACAGACATTCACAATATAACATCGTCTAAATCATTTTGTGTTTGCATTGCTTCCGCATTCCTCATTTATTCGTATCTAAAGTGATTTATTTGTCTTATCTACTGTACATACCTCTGACAATTACATCTACCTGCTCTTGATTGGAACCAAACCCACAACGATATCTACCGCCGTCATTTGTTTGAACATTATAGATAGTCATTGATCCACTATTTACATTCCCATATTTATTTCCTGCTTGGGTTAGGATCAACCAACCCGAATACGTTCTCTGTTGCCAATAGTAATACGACCCTTGCAATGTGCATGTTAAGGTAGTATTACTCCCCCATATGGCTATCGCTGAAATTAAACCAAAAATAAATAAGCGCAAACTTCAATAGACAACACGCGAAAGTTGTTATAATTCTTGTTTCTATAAGACTCGCTAGTGGCTATGTTAGCATTAAAGACATTGATGGTCAACGAGTTCCTTCAGGGGTCATGTTAGTATGAAGGACATTTATGGTAAAACAAAATCCTTTGGTAGTCATGTTAATATCAAGAACATTCATGATGAATGAGTTCATCTAGTGGCCATGCTTGTATTAAGGACAGACAGTTTCAATAAGATTACTTATTTAGTATTTAGAATACACATGATCAAAACTGTCATCTAGTGGTCATGTTAGTATCAACGAGAGTCATCGACAATAAGATTATTTAGGGGTCATGTTAGTATTTAGAACACTCATGGTAAATAAAGTCATTCGTATTAAGTCATGGTCAATAGGATCTTCTATATGTACATCTTGTATAAAGGAAAGTCATGGTCAATAAGGTACTTTATATGTCCTACTTGTATTAAGGAAAGTCATGGTCAATAAGATCTATTATATGTCCTGTTTGTATTAAGGACAGTCGTGGTCAATAAGGCCTATTATATGTCATACTTGTATTAAGGACAGTCATGGTCAATAAGATATTTTATATGTTCTAATTGTATTAAGGAAAGCCATGGTCAATAAGATCTTTTATATGTCCTCCTTGTATTAAGGACAGTCATGATCAATAAGATCTTTTATATGTCCTATTTGTATTAAGGACAGTCATGGTCAATAAGGTCTTTTATATATCCTGCTTGTATTAAGGACAATCATGTTCAATAAGATATTTTATATGTCCTACTTGTATTAAGGACAGCCATGGTCAAAAATGCCTTTTATATGTCCTACTTGTATTAAAGACAGTCATGGTCAATAAGATCTTTTATATGCCCTATTTGTATTAAGGACAGTCATGGTCAATAAGATCTTGTATATGTCCTACTTGTATTAAGGAAAATCATGGTCAATAAGATATTTTATATGTCATGTTTTTATTAAGGACAGCCATGGTCAATAAGGCCTTCTATATGTCCTACTTGTATAAAGGAAACTCATGGTCAATAATGTCTTTTATATGTCCCACTTGTATTAAGGACAGTCATGGTCAATAAGGTCTTTTATATGTCCCACTTGTATTAAGGAAAGTCATGGTCAATAAGATCCTTTATATGTCCTATATATTTTAAGGACCGTCATGGTCAATACTGTCATTTAGTGGTCATGTTAGTATGCAGAAAAATATTGCTCGATAAGGTCCTTAATTGGTAATTTTACTATGAAGGATAGTTATAGTAGATTAGATGGTGAAATCTTGATGAAAAGATGATGCTCATAGACGGTGTAAATATCTGCAAATAAATGTGCCTACCTGTAAGGTACGTCATACGTACATTGCACACTTAGTAAAATTGCATTCAGATGATAAATTTGACTAAATACCACATATTCTGATACTATATACAAACGTATAACTATAGTCAGTCATATCATCAATGTTGTGTTCCACCTTATATAAACATGATTAAGTGTGTTTTAAGCTATAAACAGACTCACAGAGTTCCCAATATTTATACTGAAACGTCGTTAGAAAAAAATATGATGCTAAATTCACTAAACAATCATTTAAATATTTCGTCTTTTGAATTGCTATACTCAATGAAAACAAAGCTGTATGTATAATTTCGCTACGTAACAAAAAATGTAAAACATTATGGAGGATAGCAGAACACTGTAGTGTATGTGTAGAACAGTGTGTATGGATGATAGCAGAGCACTCTATTGTATGTGTAGAACATTATGTATGGAGGATAGCAGAACACTGTAGTGTATGTGTAGAACAGTGTGTATGGATGATAGCAGAGCACTCTATTGTATGTGTAGAACATTATGTATGGAGGATAGCAGAACACTGTCTTGTATGTCAAGAACAGTGAGTATGGAGGGTAGTAGAACACTGCATTATATGTGTAGAACATTGTGTATGGAGTATAGCAGAACACTGTCTTGTATATGCAGAACAGTGAGTGTGGAGGGTAACAGAACACTGTGTTGTATGTGTAGGACATTGTGTATGGAAGATAGCAGAACACTGTATTGTATGTGTAGAACATTGTGTATGGAGGATAGCAGAACACTGTATTGTATGTGTAGAACAGTGTGTATGGAGGATAGCAGAACACTGTATTGTATGTCTAGAACATTGTGTATGGAGGATAGCAGAACACTGTATTGTATGTGTATAACACTGTGTATGGAGGATAGCAGAACACTATAGTGTATGTGTAGAACATCGTGTATGGAGGATAGCAGAACACTGTATTGTATGTCTAGAACATTGTGTAAAATTGCACATGACACTGAGATCGGAAATCAACATACACAATATAACAGTCTAAATCTCATTCTTTCTGAAATAATTTTCGAGCTTCATCTTTATGCATATGTATTTTTAGGCTTCGTTTGACTGCACTTTTCTAAATTACATTGCGTACCTCTAAAGACAATTTTCATGTTTAATTGTTGATTACCAGTTCTACATAAATAAGTACCACAGTCATGTGGATCAACATCATAGATAGCCAGATAGCCAGTATTCACATTCCCGTATTTAGCACTTTGTTCAAGCATAGAAAGACCAGAATTAGTCAACTTTTGCCATTGGAAAGACGAGCCTTGTAGTGGACATGTTAATGTAGTAGTACCTCCTTCTATTGCTATCACTGAAATTAGATTAAAAAGTGATTCACAAACTCTACATATAAAACATTCTTATGCATGTTATAACCCAGATGTTGCTGTCTCCGTTATTAAAAGACCTATTTCTATTTCTGGTATTAGAATGGACAAACCAAATTATTGTCTTTTGTAACTTCGATATAGATAATACTAAAAATTATCTTATCTTTCTAATAGTTTTTCAGAAGACATTAACACCTTTTGGAAAAGTAATCGATACAGATGACGCAATATGGTGTTGGCAATTATATTATTCTGCGAAGATGACCGGGGGCCCGGTGGCTCAATGAGTTAGGTCGTTAGATCCAACAACTCATACAAGCCTATCACCAATACGGCGTGGATTCGCGTCAAGCTTTGTAAATTACAAAAAGGGCATTTTGGTAGCCATGATATAGCTAAAATATTACTGAAAGTGGCGTTCAACACCAAAAAAAATCAAAATTAAAATTCCACTATTATGTCACACGATGGCCCTGTGTACATTTTTTTTTTATCTTTGAGGCCATCAACTATATTTATATTAAACATGCATGTATGGCAACTTCTGTGTCACGACGATTACATATACTTTATATGAAGTTCAAGATTCGACTGTTCGGTATAACATCGCTGTTCACCAAGTTATATGTAAGTGTTGACACTTTACTCATATGGTGAAACACTGGTATGATCGCATCTTTTTCACTAAGAATGAAGTGTTGAGCTCATTAACTATATAATGCATAGCAAGTGGATCCATACAACTATAAAACATATAGCTAGTTTAATCCTACTACTTGTTATTGGAGTGGCTATCAAAGGGACGGAACGTGAGCGGTCATGTTCATATTTGAAGGCTCGATTTTAGCTCTGTTTTTTACGATTATTCGATCCGATTTTGAATTTTTCATGCAGTGAGGTATAATTTGTTTTCCATTTTATTCGGAATGTTACAATTAAGCATAACAATTTTGCAGTAATCCATTACCGAACTTTATGTTGTGCATGTAGAATATTGTTGAACTGCAAATTACCCCGAGATAAACAAAAACAGTGTATACTCTGGGTCACCCTTTCCAAATGCTATGTAATTCATAGTTTCTGTAAATATCCGCTTGCTAACAATAGCCAACTTTTTAATGGCATCCGATTAGAGAACATTTCTAAGACAAACATATTAAAAGTGTTTTGTTAATGATTTCGCTGCGACGTAGCTATATGGTAAATACAGTCTGTGTACGAACATTCATTTAGTCATTTGTTCTGTTATGTTTGCGGTTTACTTCTCAATGCCTATTGTTTTCGCTGGACTTCCTTGTCTTATCTACTTTTGTGTACTTACCTATAACAGTAACGTCTATAATATTATATATTTGTTGTGAACCAACTCGGCAAAGATAATTACCGGCGTCACTTAGATCAACATTATATATAACCAGAGATGCAGTATTCACATTCCCGTATTTAGCTCCTTGCTGAAGTGTAGACCAAGCAAAATTCACCACCTTTTGCCATTGGAAAGACGACCCTTGCAATGGACATGTTAATATAGTAGTTCTTCCTGATATGGCTTCCACTGAAATAAGTTCAAAATTGTTAAGCAGTAAGTTATAAGTATCATTTACTTACAGAAAAGACAATGTTTGTTCGTGTATATCGATGCTGTTATACAAATGATAAATGGCACAAGTACCAAAATTAATATTACATGAAAATTTAACAAACAGTGTTTTGTCGTTTCTCACCATCTTTTTTTATATTTGTATGAAATGAATTAAACAACTAATTCATAAATAATGCTGTAATAATAGTAACAAAAATATATTACACAAGACTTATTTATTTACTTTTGAGATTTTACAAGTATTGTCATATGTGTGTAACAGTGTCCATACATATTTGTGACAATTTCTACGTAATTTGCTTTCTCAAAAGAATTGTTTTAACTGAAAACAAAAACGTTTGATAAACCTTCATTTATTTTGGTTCTAGATGTCCTTCTTGAGGAATTCCCGATTTAACGCCGACAAAAAGAAGTAGAAAATAACATATTGCATTTTTCGAGATTTTTGTCGACCGCTTTAAGCAGTCATCTTTCGACCTGTCAACTATATGATGATACTATCATTTATATGCGTACATAAATGGGATAATGGTTTATTGGTCTTAGCTCTGCCTTTGATAAGTCATTTTTACTACGAGAAATGAATAAACATTTGAATCTACGTTTCAAACTCCGACACGTTAAAAAATGTGGAAATTAAGCTCTGTCAGAAGTCGATTCTATATTTCTATGCGTTTCACGTAGAACAGAGGCGTAAATTGCCATCCTCATTTTCTGATATTTCGTACATACAGATCTGACATCAATCTGGAGAGGAGCAGGTTCAAATAACTTTATATATAAATTCATAGCTGACTGAAAGGGTAGAAAATAACATGATATTTCGTACACAAGTAAGTATTAAAACCTTAAAGTTGTACATCATATCTATAGAATGTGATCACATTTTTTCACATATGGAATGTTTATATTAATTGTTAAACTCATAGAAGAAATTTGGCTTCGCTTCGAAGAGTTACTATAATTCGATACACTGTTGGTATATATTTCTACATACTGCACTTCTTATGCTGTGCAGAACAGTCGTGCCGTACTGACAAATGGATCAATTAAAATTAGAGTCATCAAATCAGTTCAGCTTTACAAATTAAGATTTTAAAAGCGGTCATTTGATTGGACAAGCAAAGGTCATCTTAATGAGACCCTTTATGTCAGCTACGTGATATCGATGTTAGAACATGGGGTAAAAATTAAATAGATATTATCAACGTATGATATCATAATTGTAATTGTATGCCGTTATCTAAAATCACATAACGGTTTAAGTTAAAGATTGAAGAAACTATAGGCATTGAACAGCTACGAATTCAAATGAAAGGTTTTAAAAAGCTGTACATGTATATGGGGATATTCTGTTTGTGTTTATATTACATAATATTTGATAAATTACAAAATTTTAAGTTACAAATACTAAATAACCACTTACCATCGGTTGATGAGCAAACTTTGAAAACCAGTAATAAAATTAATCCTAACATTTTAATCAGTTCTGAAACCTTAACACGGAAGTAGATACCTGTTTGCAATTTAAATACTTGTCTACTAGACCATGCAGTTCCACACAATATATATACTATATTATTCAATCGATGATTTGTTTGCCTTTAGAAAATATTATAACCAGTTTGTTTATTTATATCGTGTCGCGATCAGGCAATATTATCACTCTCCTTTTGGTACTTCCTTAGGTTTTTTTCATGTTGTGTTTATCTAATGCACTTTCTGTGTTGATTTACCCGGTCAAATGGTAAACTATATATCTGGATGACAACACCCCCCCCCATTTTTGGTTGTTTAAATGTGTATATTTGTTATTTTGTAATATTTGACATTTATTACAATATCACTTTACTCAATGCAACATACATTTACATTACAGACTAATTATCTACATGCTTTCTTTTTTTTTCATCTGTCATTACATTCTAATAGAAAAATAGGGACAGTCGTGGTCGTGATTCTATCGTAGTTGGATTTAGAACTACCTTATTACCACTAACGTTGTAATTTCAAATCCCTCTAATGGCGAGGTGTACTCCATACAACATCATATGATAAAGTTTTTCAGTGACTTACAACAGGTCGGGGTTAAACACTATAACCATATCCCTAATGACGAGGTATACTCGATACAACATTATTAATGATCAAGTTTTTCACTGACTTACAACAAGTTGGAGGTTAAACATCATAACCCTATCCCTAATGGCGAGGTATACTCGATACAACATTATATGATAAAGTTTTTCAGTGACTTGCAACAAGTTGGAGATTAAACACCATAACCCTGTCCCTAATGGCGAGGTGTACTCGATACAACATTATTGATGACAAAGTTTTGCACTGACTTACAACAGGTCAGTGGTTAAACACCATAAACATATCCCTAATGGCGAGGTGTACTCGATACAACATTATATGATACAGTTGTTCAGTGACTTACAACAGGTCGATGGCTAAACACCATAACCCTATCCCTAACACTAATAGAAATACATTTAATACCGTAAATAAATATTCTATGATCTTCTATTCAGAAGGAATATGTTGACACTTTTTTCACTGATTTATTTTTTCAGATACTAGTACGCTGACTTCTGTCTGAAACAATCCAATCATAGTTAAATCCGGTGTTGGATGAACTACAATAAAATCAAGCTACTTTTTGTCATTTGGAATGAAACTTTCCTAAACCACAGAGTTTTTCCAAATGATAGCCATGAACATTTGCTACCTCAACAATACTATTCCAGTTATCCTCCTTTTGCCAAGTTCTGATAAATTAATAGAAGTCTAGAAAACAAATACGCCCGCTTGATATAAGTCTTTTCCAAAGTGCGATACAATTTGTAAATGAAATTGAGGTGGGGTGGGGTGGGGAGGAGAAGAAGTAAGTAACTAGATCTAATTTTAATCTGATAGATTTATCCCCGAAATGGATATTCCAATCTCCTGTTCATTTACATCTGGATAAAAATCCATTATTTCATTTATAATAATAGATTTACAAATATCTAAATACATTCAAGTCTAATAAAAGTTATATATATATTTGGAAACGAATTTAAATAAATTGATATCATAAAATAGATAATGCATTTTCTGTTTTCCAACATATTCGGACGTAACAAGAATGTTGGTTATCATAATAAACAAGCAATACAGAGTTACTATGATGTAATGGTTAACGTAATCGTATCAAGTGCCGTAGATCTACGTGGATAGATCGTGTGTTCGATAGACATCGGGACAAACCAAAGACTATAAAAGTGATATAAACACATAGCGTTAAAGAATAAAGGCAAAGACTAGTTGGCTCGGAGTAGGTATACTGTGCCCAATGGAGCGACATATTCTACGTGCATTGTTGTTCTAATGAGTTAGCACTATTAAAATCCAACTCTGTTGGTCTAGTACAAAGCGGACAGCACCATCTCATAAGCTAATTAATATGCTCTTCCCACGATATAGCTGAGCTAAAAGTCACTTTAGTTAAACAGCAATCACTCTTTTACTAACGTCTTTGAAACGATTCAGTTAAAAAAGCGGTATAGTGGTATAAAAAACCATCTACAGTGTATGGTCAAAAGTGAGTCATCAAAATGGCCGACGAAAATAAAGAAAATAAAATGATGCTACCCATTTCCTTTATTTTTCCTGAAATATGAAATAAGCAAGGCAATGAATTTTATATGTGTGCTAAGGTGGTACCCAACACCTGACCCCAAAAAATTTCTGTCGTTTAATTTTTTAGATTTTTTTGTGTGTGAAACATTATGATATTACCTAACAAATATTAAAAAAGCAAAATATTTTAACCAAGGGATTCTACATACTTCCATCTTAATCCCCCCTTAAATCGAAGGTATAGCCGTAGATGACAAGAATGCTAGTTAATGCTTGATTTTCCTTTTTTGGGAGGTAAAATAAATAATTTACTAAATAGTTCAGCCTATTTTGAAAGTGTGATACCAGATCCAGTCAATTAAGACGAAAATTATGGATATTTTCTTTAATTAGCAAATTGTTTAGATGAAAAATATAATATTTTACCAAGAAATGCCGTAAAATACAACGGCAAAACATTTTTTTCTTAAGTAGTCATAATTATAGAAAAAATGTGTCGTTTAATTTTTATAAGAAAAACTCATACAATATAAAGAACAATTATAGGTAAAACTGTTTAAATTTTAGAATTTTTCAACCAACCGAAACAGAGAACCGGCAAACTTTTCTTACCCCTCCCCCTTTTTACAAAAAACACCATTGCGTGCATTTTGCTGAATAACTCTATCTGTATCTCCTTATAATGTGACTATCTTATATGAACATTAACTGATTCCATTATATTACATTTAATTTAATAATTTCCATACTTACATGTGTCATACTGTCCAATTTAGGAAAAGCAGGCCCAGTCATTTAGGTCAAGAAATGCTCCTTCCATCCCCCCCCCCCCC
>MJUT01034363.1:12393-27420 GCA_002080005.1 Gigantidas platifrons
ATGAAAACAATGTTATCTAAAAATTGTGTCGTTCATTTCCTTCTAAAATCCTTATGTAATTTGAAGACCAATACTAGGTAACACTGTCTAAGTTTCAGACCTTTTCATCCGATCAAAAGGACAACCGACATACTTTGTCATCCCCCCTATTTTCCAAAAAAAACCAACACCATTTTAAGTCCATACGAGTGCATTATACCTGAATAACTATATATTTATCTCCTAATAATGTGACCATCTAATATGAATAGTAACTTATTCCATTATATTACACTTAATGAGTGAAGTTGAAAGTAATAACATAATGTACTGGAATAACAAGTGACTACCACGGTACCAAAGTAATCTCCCTTTGATTCTTAAAAATACGTTGAACAGATTTTCATTGTATTTTTCGGGGAGCTCATCTGATATTTTTTTCCCTTTCTTTCTACATACAAGTTTGTTTTTAATTAAACAAAAGCTATAACTCACCGTGTCCCCCGTCACATTTGGGGACGCGGCGATTTCAGGTAAGCTGTTGTGAAATCATAAATTATAGCATTATTACAATTATTTAAAATATATGACTTATTTAGCGGAACACCAGGTTCATTTCGGGAGATGTTGATCCCATTTTACCCACGTTATTCGTCCGGTATAGGTGAACACTTCTGCAATGTATGACGAGGTTGGTCAAAATTTAAAAAAATATCACAAGTATCCGTCAGATATTAGCTAATTTAAGGCTCGATGCACATACTTACAATGCCATATGTTATCTAAAAAGTCGTCCGCGTTAAATGCAATCATTATTTCAAACCATCAATGCATTATGAGAAACATACGATCAAATTGTATCTCGCCTTAAATTGTGACGTAAGGGGGTAACATATTTGTGACGCAAGGGAATAGGGCTCACATTTTAAAAACAATGATAATTTTGTATAATCCTTTTTATCAACAACAAAACATCCCACATTTGTAATGAATAATCTCTTCAGAGTACATACTTCAGTGAAGAATTGTGTTAAAGAACATCATGTACTGTAATCGTAATTTTACACTTCAAAAGTCAACAGTATTTTATTTAGGCTGAAATCTGTTATTCTGTATGTAGTAGGACAGTTAACGAAACAGAATATATTTTCCTGAGGTACTTAGAACAGACAAGTGTTTTAATATCCGTGTTCGACGGCCAATAGCAATATAATACTTTGTTGTTCTAGTAACCATGAACACCATTTTGATCCATGAAACATTCATATGGTGACTTGACATTATGTTGATAATGTTTACTGTACGGCTTGATTAATATCGCCTGACTTGTGCTAGTCTGTGGACCCGTAACTGACAATGTACAACAATCAATATATACATCAACTAGACAGTTATACCACCACTGCCTCATTTTGATTGGTCTCGTTATCACGGTCATACTAAAAAGCGACCGGGACACTTGTTGCTGTAGATACAGAATTCATTTATATTCATTTATCTTGTTTAAGAATGAATGAATGCTCTTTTATCTCAAAAAAAGAATCGATTTATAGAATGACTCATCAATATTAGGCATATCCCATACAAGACTTTATAATATATTAATTTAACAACTATAAACGATAACACATTTTAATATTATTACGTTTACACTGAATCATGTAATAGATTTTGAATTTCAAAATAGTTTCAATTCTTTGGCATTGAAGGTAATTTATATACATCTTCTTAATTCAATTTGTCTAAATTATGCCCAGCTTGTATATTGTGCTCCGTGCAAAATAGTGTGGATCAGATCTGCATATTTCTTCTGTGTCAAACAGGCATAGTAATTAGTATGTCGGTCTAGATATGTTTTTAGCAGATTTCATTTGTTCTTCAATCCAATATATATTTATACATGACATCCCATTTTAATTTTTCAGTCAAAGTCTGGTGCTTGATTTTTTTTAATGTGTCTAAACTATTTCAAATATTGCCATTACATACTTCACAGTTACCATGATTGTCTACTTATAATTCTTATGAATGTTGTTCAAATATTGGGTCCAGGGGAGTGTAACTAGAAGCTATCTTAGGGATAAGACACGTATTAAACTTTCAGTAACAATTGATAGTAACAATTGATTGATTGATTGATTGATTGATTGATTGATTGATTGATTGATTGATTGATTGATTGATTGATGCGTAACGTCCAGCGAGCAATTGTTCAGCTATATTCAGGACGAGAATAATTTAAACGCCACGGGTCTCGAAAAAAGGAAATGTGATGGGTAGAGACGCCGAATTTTCCCAGTGAAACAGGTTAGGTTTCCTATGGACCACTCATCATGAGCATAATGCTCATAATGAGCTGTTACACTGGGTTCTTTAACGTGCGAAGAGGGTGGCAGTCTCTCAACACGGGACCTCGGTTTTATTTACGTCTCATCCGAAGGACGGGTTGGTTGTCAATTTATACATCCCGCACAATCGACGAACGTCCCTTCAAGCCGAGGAATTTCTCGGTTCCATTTCTATACCCCGGGGTTTCCGCGGGGTTGACCCCTTTTAGAGGACTAGTGCCTCTAGGACGGAGAAACCTGGTGCCTATTCTACACCCTGCACACCCTCTGGGAGGGGGTTATGAGGTTTTTATCCAACGCACTAATACATCTATAGGTTGTACGTTTGTTTATATTTAGACAAACATGCAACATTTAAAAATATGTGCTATAAGACTATACAAATTTTTTGGCTGAATTGCACAAAGTGCAAATCAGGTTATAGTGTAGTGAATGATGAGTGTCCGGGGAAAAGGGTACATACTTTGTGTATTCAATATGTCTGTACATGTATGTACATGTATGTGCATATGTTGGTAGAGTTTGGATAAAATTTGCAGATCTTATGGATAGTGTAACTTAGTAATTTTTTTAAGAACGAAATTCAGACATTTATGTCTGTCCCATTTTTATACCCCGATACACGTAGTGGTGAGGTATTATGTGATGGCATCTGATAAATTTGTGCAGTTGAGTGTCCGTCCGTCCCTCGGTGGTTTCCAGATGATAACTTGAGAACGAATTGAAGGATTTTTTTAAGCTTTCCACAATTGTTTAGTACTATAAAATACAGGTCAAGTTCGATTTTCAGCACAATCCCATTTGTAGTTTTCGAGTTAGCCGTTTTAAACTTTTTGCCATCCCCCTTTTTTTACTGATACGTGTCGGGATATCACTTAATGTCCCATTAATGCACTATTTTTGAAAATATTAACCAGCCCTGCTAAAATCTAGCCAGTCTCAGTTAGGCAGGCAGGCTGATATTTCCAACTCTGCACATTTTTGTGTATTCAGTGGAGATTCAGGTCAGACTAAAAAAAAAGAGAAAGGATTGCATTTTAAACAAACAATGCAACATTACACCATCATTATCACAAGTTTCCACTTCATGTGTCAAATTAAGCCTGGCATTGGAAATAAACGTATTATGAACTGTTTTCCCGAATTTCCTGAAATTGGTTACAAAACTTTTTGCATGTATTTCCAAAAATTTTCCATCACAGATTTATCATCTCCTACATACATATGGGATTTCATTTGATTTTTGGTGTTTTAACGCCACTTTCAACAATATTTCACCTATATCATGGTGACCAGTTTTAGTGGTGGAGGAAGCCGGAGTACCCGGAGAGAACCACTGACTATGGGCAAGCAACTGGTAAACTTTATCACTTGCGGCTGCGAGTCGAGTGCGCCCTTTTTTGGTAATTTATAAAGCCGGACGCGAACCCACGCCGTATTAGATCCAGCGACCTAACTCATTGAGCCATCCGGCCCCCATATATATGGGAATGATTTGAAATGTTATAATGATGAGATGTAAGTTGTAAGTTCTTTTCAAAGGAAGTTAAATAATTAACATTTGTATAATTACAGTTCGAACCTGCCACATAACACAGATGGCTGCAGTTTGTGGAGATAGGCAATGGCAATGCTACGTCAGACCAAAAACACCCATTTCCCCAGTAGCATCAGATGTGACCGGCATAACAGTTCAAAATGGTCGAATGTTTCACAATGGGAAGTTTGTTGAATCATCAAATATAACTAGTGCATTGGATGCTTTCATTGATTTTCTTTCGACAATTATAAGTGGAATATGTCTTTATGAACACAACGTCAAATCCTATGATTTCCATATTTTGCTTAATGCCTAAGACGCAGTTGGAAAGATAGAGAAATTCTATACTTTGGTTTCTGGTTTTCTAGATACCAAACTTTTATTTCGTTCACAACATCCCGGTTTATCGTCATATACTCAACAATCTTTAGTTACATTTTTCCTACAGCAAGAATATTCTGCACATAATGCCATGGAGGACGTCAGCATTTTACAGAAACTCTTTGTTTCACATACAATCAAAGAAGAAAGTAAGAAAAAGGCATTCCTTTCTGTAACTAGTACCCTTTTTTCCCATGAAAGTTTAAAAGTTGCTGAAGCAAATTTGCCGTCTCTCCAAAATCTTGTGAAGGAAAAAGTATTATCGAAAACAATGTGTTTTAATGGCAGTCGGCAACTTGAACTATCCAGCTCTCAAACTAGCATAATCTAGAGGTGAAGAAGAGGGAATACGCCAAGTTCTGTCAGAAAGTTGTGGAAAAGGACCTAGAGTGACAAAATCCTCAAAAACTATTAATGCCATTTCTCAAAATTTCAGAAAATCATGTAATGAAAGTAAAAATTTTAGTTAAGAACTATTGGAGTATCATCGGTATCCATGTACATGGTCACATAAGCCGTTATGGTTCACACTCATTCCTCAGCAACTAAAAGTTGTAGGATCTTGTAAGCTTCTACACTTCTTCATCTGGGATGGTACATCATTGTCCAGGCAAAATATGTCACTGTGACCGACATTATATGCTTCTTTTGACTTTTGTTCAGTTTAACGTTCAAGTTCATATTTCAGCAACTATCAGTTGTAGATACATATAAATATTTATACAGATACTTCACACATGGAAGGATCGTGGGTAGTGTTCCTCGGTCCAATAACTTTCAGGTCACTTTGACCTATATTTTATGGTTGAGCGACTCTGGTTTAGTTCTTGATTAAGGTCAATACTTCAGAAAGTAGACATGCTATAGTAATGATACTTCACCTGTTGAAACCTCTTGGGTAGTGTTCCACTGTCCAATAATGTTCAGGTCACTTTGACATACATTTCAAGTTTGAGTGACTCAAAGTTAACGTCTTGGTATAGGTCCACATCTCAGAATGTAGACATGGTATAGTAATGATATTTCACATGTGGAAGCAACGTGGGTAGTACTCCATGGTCCAATAATATTTAGGTCACTTTGAAATACATAGCCTGGTTAAGGGTTATGTCCAACCTATTATTATCTCTGTAACTAATTGTACTAGAGTCATGTTAACTTGCATGTATATGCGTCTAGGGTAGAACTACAACATCCATGAGGCAAAATTTGTCACTGTAAGGCATATTTTACAGTTCACTGACTTGGTTAAGGTTTAAGTCCAACCTAGCCATGCTAGCCATATCTCAGCAACTATTTGTACTAATGTCATGTAAACTTGCGCACAGATGCATCTGTGGCAATCGATCAGCATTGAGGTGTAATTAGGTCATTGTGACTTTTATTTCACGTTTCAAATGAGGTGAAATTTAAAATCAACAAAATATTTGGAAATGAAACTTCACTTGTGGAACCATCTTGGGTAGAGTTATACGGTCAAGTAACAGTTAGGTCACCTTTATCTACATTTTACACTTGATACTTTTGTAACTTATATGAATTATACTATATTATACCCCACTCAATGAGTGGGTGGTATATTGGAATCACCTTGTCCATCCGTTCGTCATAATTTCGTTGCAATTATCTCACTGAACGGATTGATTTGTTATGCAGCTTCGCATATATGAGGCATATGTTGTAAGCAATTTCAATTGCTGTCAGATATCAACTTCCTGTTTTGCTGTTTTTTTGAATTTATCAGTGTATGTTATAAATGATAGTAAAAATTTTCGTCACAAAATTTTCGGCTCCCACTGATTGAATCAATTTGTATGCAGTTTCATATTGATGAGGCATACGTTGTAAGCAATTTTAGTTGCTGTCCGTTATTAACTTCTTGCTAAGTAGGACTTGGAACAAGTGGGGGTATACTTAGCCCGACTACACTTGCAACCCCCTGTTATTATCCCCTCGGCAACAAAGTTGCGAAGGGATATTGTAAAGCTACCGTCCGTATGTCGTTCCGTCAGTCCGTAACATCATTGTGAACACTCTAGAATCAACATTCTGTAATGGATTTCGACCAAATTGGTACACTGTTAGTCCCTATTAAGATCTTTAATGCTATTGATTTTCAAGGCCATAGGTCAAATGTCAAGTTCACAGTAGGACTTGGAAATTTCCCGCCTTCAAAATCCTTGTGTAATCTAAAAAATGAACATATTTCAATCGATTTGACCAAGCTTGGTACATTATTAGTCCTTATCAAGATCTAAAACTCTAATGGTTTGTCAAGTGAATTGTCTGTAACAGTTTGTGTGTCAATCATGCATAATATGTTTACAATGCTTTTTATGTGTCACCTTCAACATACATCATTCAAGTTGCTTCAGGGCATGGGAATGCCATTCGTTTACATGTATATACCTTGAACATTTTCATGTCTTTGAATCAATCTTTTTGTAATAAAGATATATTTTTTTCAACAGTGTCGCTATATGAATGTGATATCAAGGAAACCATGCATAATAAATCGACAAACGGGGGACACCATTGGTCTTTGTCCCCCGGTCCATGCAGGCCAAGTAAATAGATAAACACTACAAAAAACTGGTAATAACATGATAAAGAACAAACACAAAAAAATGAATTTGTAACCTAAACTCCACTAAAAACTTGGGTACTGACCAGGGACACTAGTAGGGTCAGTGTCCTCTACTTCCTCTCATACATAAACAATTATTAGCAATGCTAATGTCTGCATGTATGTATCTAGAATTATTGTTTTCAAGTACAAGATCCATCATTTCCAGTACGGAATCTGTTGATATTGTATTTGTTGTTCTATTTTCTAATGCAGTTTTACATCCAGATTTTGCTTCTATTCGTGGGACACCCGGATATAACGCCTTGACGTCTAGACAGAACATTATTGTTTCGTTTGGTAAAGGTTGTGAAAAGTTTTTGCAGAAAATATGTAGTGTCTTTGATGCATGCATTTAAATGTCAATAATACATATATAAACATACACTATTTTGATATATCATAGAATTGAACTGGGTTTAATTGATTGATTGATTGATTGTTGGTGCTTAACGCCACTTTCAACAATATTTCAGCTATATCATGGCGACCAGTCTTACTGGTGGAGGAAGCCGTAATACCCGGAGAGAACCACCGACCATGGGCAAGCAACTGGTAAACGTTATCAAAGCCGGGCGCGAACCCACGCCGTATTGGTGATAGGCTTGTATAAGTTGTTAGATCCAACGACCTAACTCATTGAGCCACCCGTGCATGTAACTGGGTTTAAAGTCATTAATTTCATATTAATATTCAGGTATGTTTCCAATAAAAAATATAAAAGAATGCAATATAATTCATGGCATACGACCAATACTAGCACCAAGCGAGACGATGTTCGATATTAATGAAACAACCTTGATAAAGAGAAACGCATATATTCATGTCATATTATACAGATATATAGACAAATATCTGGCAATTACATTGTAATCGGCTTGAAACTAGAAGTAATACATTCTAATGTAGTTGTTTAATATCCCTCGTTTGTGATTGGACAATGCTATAATTTCCATGGTATCAATTCTACGGTTGAAAATCATGAGATATGTTAGACGATTGCCGCTTACTTCAACTTGTCAACAATGTAGCAATACACATGATTACATTTGAATGGAGATAACTGAATTGCATTTGAATATTTCACGGCATCAATTGTCGATTTAATGGTGTAATTTTCACCAATTCCACGGTTGAAATAGCATGAAATATTTCTTTCATTTTAGCTGATTACCGCTAGTGTCATCTTATCAATAATACGGAAGCATACATATATGATGTATGTATGTCTATCCTACACATGATTACATTAGAATGGAGATAACAGTATTATATAATACATTGATACTCACCAACTATTGATATCTCGACTGGATGTCAAGACATGCAATAACTAACAATTATATCTCAATATTACGGAAGTGTATTGGGGCCAAAATTGTTTTTTTTTATTTTTTATTTTTCTCAAAATGTCAACTTTAATCTTGATAATTTCAGCTGAATTAAGTAAAGATTACATGACAGTCGCATAATAGCAACAAAATATGCCACATAGCTACGCGGCACAAAACATTCAGACGTAATAACTGAAGTTCAAAATAGTGACAATGTGAAACACTTCAATACAAATTATTATTTCCGGTATGTGCTTTATAAAATATTTGACCCATTCAACATAAATTTTGCCATGTACAGTGTGACTTGCTATGGTGAGTGTTATTGTGTTTAACGCCACGTTCAACAATGTTTTAGTTCTATCGTAGTGGTCAGTTTTATTGATGGAGGAACCGGGATTACTCGGAGAAAACCACCGACCTGCTGCAAGTCACTGACAACCTTTATCATAAAATGTTGCATGAGTTGTACTCTATTCCATTCAAGAAAACATTTAATATAATGTTTACATCAAAATATAAATATAAAATGAAATAATGTTCATGAAAAAGAAAGTCTTATACAATCTTGATTATAAATATCTATTTCAAACATAAATCAATACATCTATATTGTACCTATTATAAAATAACTATTCATAGCAATATAAACGAACAGATTATAATTATAGCTTACATCTCTATATAGTATTAAAAAGAATGGGAAAATATCTAAATAATAAATAAACCGAGAATAGCCACAGTACCCGGTGAGAAGCACCGACCATAACTGGTAAACTTTGTCACTTGTGGCTGGGGACGAAGACAAACAAAGCAAAACCAGAACACAGTAGGTGTAGGACACCATTATATGCAAACAAGCACAAATAACGTAAGCAATTATGCAAAACTAACAATATATTATCATCATACATTAGGAAGATTAACTATAGGGTTACGGTTGTGGTGCTTAACGCCACTTTAAATAATATTTCAGTTATATCGTGGCGGTCAGTTTTATTGGTGGAGGAAACTGAGTACCCAGAGAAAACCACCGACCTGCCGCAAGGCACTGACAAGCATCATCACATAATGTTGTATCGAGTACACCAATTTAACTACAGATCACTCATTTAATGTATCAAAATTTAACTAATGCCCAGTAATTTGGAATTTTTGTTATGAATCTAACCTAAAAATATGGAAAAAAATTCAAGAAAAAGCACTAATCGTTATATACAATGGAAGCCACTCCACATATGAGGAACTTTTGGCTATTTCAAAATCCCCTTCGTTAAAGATTAGACGCATCAATACAATAGCTATTCAATCATTTAAATTTACAAATAAGGACAGACCTCACAATACACATTATCTTGTAGTTTTGAATAAAAATTTATATGATTTTAGTTACAGCAATACAGCACATATACCAACAATCAAGACTACCCGGTATGGATTGAACTCTTTTAGATAGTATGCCTCAGAAATATGGAATGAGCTGTCAGACCACTTCAGAAAAGAAACATCTTTCAACCAATTTAAGGGTTTAATAAACTCTTGAATGGCAGCTCATGTCACTGCAGCTTCTGTGCATGATATTTAGGGGTATCGATTTTGCATCTTTTACCATTGTTTTCCATTGGATTTTCAAAGTGGGGTATTGAATTTCATTTCATTATTGCATTTCTAATTATTTCTCCATATCTTGAAGAAATAATACTAAAAGATTACAATTATGACAATAATATTATGGTAAATACATCCTCTGAATTTCTAGTTGAGGTGATTATTACTGTACGGGTAGTCAGAGAGTCACCAAAATTTCTACAAACGAAACTTGTTTTATAACAATCGATATATGAAGTTTCTGTTGCATGGAATATAATTTTTAGAAAAATGGTAAAGGAAACCACTCTTGACTACTAATACTAATTGTTTTAGTGTTTCAATCCATACTTTAATCATATACTTCAATAAGAAAACATCTAAATAAACACATTTAATAAATATAATTTTTAGAAAAATAATACTAATTGTTTTTAATTGGTGTTACAATATTTTACGATTAATTTCATCATATTATACTTTGCTAAGAAGCCAGCTAAATAAACACATTTTTGATTATTTGTAAATCATTTAATTTCA
Source organism: Gigantidas platifrons (assembly GCA_002080005.1). Taxonomy (NCBI): domain Eukaryota; kingdom Metazoa; phylum Mollusca; class Bivalvia; order Mytilida; family Modiolidae; genus Gigantidas; species Gigantidas platifrons. The sequence goes on from MJUT01034363.1 coordinate 22,729, forward strand.
CCGGTTATCAATTTTATAATTACAGTATTTGTCATAGGGGAGAAGTAACCTTATTAATCAATACGCCATAAGTGTCACAGGAAAACAAAAAAGCACATATATATGTACATGTAAAATATTTGTTTTCGAACAAAGGGAATTGTGTAAAGTATTTTATGTAGTAAGGAGGTACACTTTCCTCAACTGACCAATTATTTATGATAAAATAATCACTAGACTGTACATGTATATGATTTCCAGAAGATAAATGTAACTATCGACTGGAAGGGGGTTTCCATTTTGTAAAAAAAAAGTGCAATCGTCACCAGAAAAAGTGAGTAAGTAAAGTCTACCATTTATCATTTATCTGTTATTTCATATCGTTTGTACTGAGTTAGAAGTTGGCATACACATTTGAAGATTCTATGTAGATATTCAAAGCTTCATAACAAAGGCGATATTCCTCCTGTAATAAAAACAACATAGTTTTAAATTCAAGCTTAGCCAATGTAGCAAATTACCATTGTAAGACATAATAGTGTCCTGTGAAATTATTTAAAGTTGTGTTATATTTGTAATGATAAACCTTACACAGACCGAACAAAGTCATCGCTGTGCTTTATTCCGTCCTCGGACTTTATCATATGATACAATTGTAAGGGGGACACTATTTCACGGCGGACATTATTTCATGTTACACTATTGCATCAAAATATTCAATAACATATGTTTGACAGAAAGCATGAATATTCTTGTACCACTTGTGGCATCCGTCGTGTTACTCTTGTATAAGATCCAGCGATAAACCATGACAAAGGACAGGAATTTTACAACATTCAGAATACAAACGTATATATCAAATTTAGTGCGCACGACGCGTGTCTGAATACATCTTTGGTCATCTGTGACAGACAGGATTCTTAAAGGTGAAAAGGTAAAGTATATTCAGGTTGTAACCCACCACATCTTTGTGTCTGTCTCAAACCAGGACCTGAATCAGGTGGATTTTCTTGTGTTCATTGATTTAAAGTCCAAGGTTGTTGTTTGCTTTGTTTTTATTGGCTGAATTGTGGACCATCGTTATTTCAACGTTATTTTCTTAAAATGGTTAAGAATGAAAGAATGGACAAAGAAACAGATAGTAGGCAATTCCTTATCTTCAATTTCTTCAAATTAGTACAAAATCGTATATACGAATGGCGTATTTAAATTAACTGGATACAAAGCAGGGCGCGAACCCACGCAATATTGGTGATAGGCTTGTATGAGTTGTTAGATCCAGCGACCTAACTCATTCAGCCATCCGGGCCTCCCGTATTTAAATTAACTGGATACCAAATATGATGACTCATCATAAGAGATCTATCATTAGAGTGATAACATAGCACCAAGTTAAATATAGATTCATACTGTTGTACTTACAAAGTCTGCAAAAACCTCAGGACGTCTTAACTGCAGAAGCCGGACAAGTTGGAAGATATCTGCTGTCTCATCGATCTTCATACTGGACACTGCATTGGTAAATGTACAGAACAACCCACAATTATGTGCACCATCACTGATGGAGACATAGACAAACTTGTTAATATGAATCCAATGAAGACAGTATAATACAAGTATATTTCCATATAATACTAGAACTATATCATTTTCCTACCTTGGTGTGTGTCAGGTTTGGATTCTAGTAATTCACGTGTGATGTCAAACCAATCAGAGATTTTGCATGTTTTTGATATGCTGGTTTGGGGCCAAAACTCATGAGTTGCGAGAGTCGTTAAAATAGAATTCTGGGGACATTTGGAGGGGTACAAAAGAGAAAAAACAAAATCGGATAACTCCAACACCCATAAAAACCGTTTGTAGGATCTGGTGCTCGAAATGGTACACTCGAACCTCCTCATAACTTGAAACTAATGCGATACCTTAGAAATAGCGGTATTTTGACTTGGGTTTTATTATGTCAGTCACCGGTAACGTGTAATTGAGGTACGAACATCCAGTTTCATTAGGGAATATCATTGTTCATGCCTATTTCAAATGATTTCCTTTCACATGACAATATAATACTCCATTACGTGATCATGTTATGAATCTGATTTATGATGTCATGACGAATCTTTGTTGTATACTAAAGTCAAGAAACAAAACTAAAAAATGTACATTAGAATCAAATGTTGGACTTTTCTGTGTATTGAAGTGTTTGTATACGTGTAACATATTCGTCAAATGTTCATACAAAATTGGATTCTCGTGTGTATGGATCACTATATACACTGCTACTTGTCGCTATTTTGTAAAGTAGAGGTATTATGTGTATCTACCTACCTGCTGACAACAGTAACTGGATCAGGAGACATACTGATTCTTGTAGATATTAAATCAACCAGTTTACACAGAACGCTACGATCTGGCATTTTTTCACATACGGTTTGGTATATGGCTATTTCTTTTGGTTTATCGTCCTGAAATGTATTTCAAAGAAAAGAAATATTTCAGCAAATGTCAAATGATAAAATTTGAATCATTTCTTTTGATTCCAATGCAATTAGTGTATTTCCTTATGATTTCGCCATTGCAACACAAATATGATTATCCCCCAGTGAACTGATAATTTCACCCATTATTACGGCGTTTTAACCCCGATGAACCAGTGGTGGAAAAATATGTAATCCTCTATAGGATTAAATGTCTCTTGCTTTCCCCGCATCAATTTCAAATTTTGAAATAAGGTTCGTGTTAAATAATGGGAGAAGCAAATTCTCGTTCAGTTGCCCATGTGGGTTACGATATTTCTCCACCATCGAGAATTAAATTCAAAATGTTAACTCTCTTGAATGGAGAAATATCGTAACCCACGGGCACCTGAAAGAGAATCTATATATAAATCACGGTATCTCCCAATGCATTGATTATTACATCATAAAATTAGGGTATCTCCCAATACATTGATTATTACATTATAAAATTAAAGTATCTTCGAATGAAACGACGATTAAAAACATATGATGTAGATTTTGCAAACTGAGTGTCTGATATAAAGAAAAAAATCACAGAATCCATTGATTGCTAGCAAATCGACATTCTACTTTAAACATCCATTGAATGATAGGAGAAGACTGTCATTAAATCAAAATGTTCTGCTGTCTAAGAGAATTTCACGAGATTGTTATTGTCGTCATCTATAATACAAAAACCATGCAAACCTTATTTCGTATAAAAATAGAATACGAAATGGTGTATTTGTTAGTAAATATATTTCATAAAAATGCTTAGAAATATATCCTTTTTATATTATTTCATAGAAGTTTATACTTTATATTTTACCTTCTTTGACATAATCAGTGTGGCCTCTGTAATGTCAAGTTCTCCTTGGTCTCGTTTTGTAATTTTCATGGTAAATTGACCACAAGTAAAGGAATCTGTCTTTGCTGAATAAACCAGATCAGCCTGGCAAGATTCAAGTATATATACATATATATATAAATATAAAGTGAAGCATACTAAATACGTTTATAAAATAGCAAAACAAAATTCATATTTCGATACAATCAAAGTATAAACTCGATCTTTAGTTTGATGTGTATGTTTTGTAGGTCGTTGTTTGTCCTTTTGTCTCTTTTTCTTTTGACCATTGTGTTGTCTGTCCTTCGATTTACGCATTCTGATTGCCTTCCTTTGGTATCTTCTGTGTTGTCTGTCCTTCTGTGATTTACGGATTCTGATTACCTCCCTTTGGTATCCTCAAACTTATCTTAATTCTTTTTAATGTATGAATTAATTGACATGAATAAAATACAATTCGTAAATTTTGTGAGGTTTGCCTGGTCTTTTTCTTTTTGGCCAATTTATTGTATGTACCTCCTCGACTTACAGCCTCGAATTACATTTTTGATATCTTAAATTTTTTCTGGATATTAGCAAAATGTTTCAAAAGGGACATTACAGCTACCTATGTCATCACTGACAATTATCTGTAAAGTAGAGAAAGTTAAGTTCCTTCAGATGGCGAAGTGTACTCGATAAAAACTTTGTGAGTTACATTCGAAAAGTAGGTAGTTTTCTCAATGTACTTAACCAATGAAACGGAGCACATTCATATACTGAAATATTGCTTAATTGTTAATAAACCAACCCCCATATTATTAAAACATTCTGTTCAAAAATCGAAAATTTTCACAAACATGTATTGTACATGTATGTTATTTTAATTTCATGTTATTATGTACCTCTTTTTGATCATTCAGTATTAAGACGATCGTTGAAGAGCTGTGATCTCTAATCATTGTCCAGAAATCCACTTTAGTATCAGGCAGTGGTAACTGTGTTGCAAGATATCCCACAAATTTTGTGTATGACTGAAATAGTTTATATAATTTTAATAGCAATAATTAAATTCCAGATACATTGTACTCTAGCTATCCAACTGACAGAATAAAAATGATGTTCGGTTCTTCGTTACCTCCAGTTGTTTGTTGGAGGGTTCATGTCTTATTTGTGTTATTTATGTTTGTTTGTAGGAGGATTCATGTCTTATTTGTGTTATTTATGTTTGTTTGTAGGAGGTTTCATGTCTTATTTGTGTTATTTATGTTTGTTTGTAGGAGGGTTCATGTCTTATTTGTGTTATTTATGTTTGTTTGTTGGAGGGTTCATGTCTTATTTGTGTTATTTATGTTTGTTTGTAGGAGGGTTCATGTCTTATTTGTGTTATTT
>MJUT01034363.1:45395-65766 GCA_002080005.1 Gigantidas platifrons
CTAACACAAGAATTGATATCTGTCATGTTTTCATAAGTCATAGTTTCATTTGGGCTCATATTTATTTTTGATGATGTTGGTAATATATCATCATCTGTGTCAGTGGAAGACGTCCTATTAAATATGCTGATATTGATGTACATTTGGTCCTCTCTACCTTCTGAAAAAAATATAATGATCCGTTTACCGTGACCATACAGGTATAAATTCAATGTTATGCATAATAGCGTATAATAAGGTAACATATAAATTTCAGTGATCGGGTTTCCTTACAAAGGACGTGTCCATTGAAGAATACCACAACTGGATCTTTCAATTGACATTTTCAAATGAAAATAAATTATTCCAAATGCACATGGAACATAAATGTTAGAGAAAACAACAGACAAAGGTAACAATAAGCAAAATACACAGAACGAAGATAAACAAGTCGAATTACAGAACCAATAAACTAAAAAGATGATCAACAAGGACCCCACCAACAACAACAAAAGAAAAAAAAGAGTGATCCCAGATTTTCACTACTATTTTTCATCAGATTTAATTTACAATTAAACCAAACAGTGTCAGAATTAGATCTTTGAGCTGTCAAATTTTTGCTCTTCCCTCGATGGGATTTGAACTCACGCCATTGATACAGTGCAGCACCAATCGCTTAGCCTTATGTCCAGCGCCCTAGACCACTCGACCACATCCGCTATATGATCTGTTGATATTTTATGGTTTGTAATTCCTATCATGCTCACCGTTCCGGAATGTTTCTGTCATAGATGACAACAAAGATTCTCCCTTTTTGCAAATCCCCCCGCCATGACTTTTCATCGGACCTTAAACATAATACGAGGGGTGTCACGAGTGGAACAGAACATGGTTACCCTTACGTAACATCTGATGTCACCCTTCTTTCATTGTTTGTTTATATTTGTGTCTGTGTTGGAAGACCAATAAACCGGGTTTAAACCGCCACATTTTTGCTAAGGACTTGATTTGGGTGAAAAGAGCAAATAGTATTTGCTCGATTTGTTTGAATGATCCATGCATGACACCATTGTTGTATGCAAAATAATTACACAAACACGAACATCGTTCTTACATGGAGACATACTAATCTAATAACAGCTGACATCAATTTCACGAAGACTGTAAATGCTTCGTAGAATTATAATTAAAAGATTGCTTGTTATGTATTGTTACAAATTTCAGTCTGGCTTTATCCCTGGTTTTTCAACAACTCATCAATTGGTTGAAATATATAATAAAGTATTATTAGCATGGAATAACAAGCAAAGCTTTTGATACTGTGTGGATAAAAGCACTTCTATATAAAATAGAAAAATATGGTATTACAGGAAATGTGCAAAGCTGGTTGAATAGCTATTTATCATGTAGATCACAGAAAGTTGTGCTTAGAGATTCTATGTCAAATGTTGGCACATTGAAAGCTGGTGTACCTCAGGGGTCTGTTTTAGGTCCTTTATTATTTTTGATATATATAAATGACATAACAGAGGGCATGGTTGGTTTTGGTAGGCTATTCGCAGATGATACATCTATTGGTCATATTGCAGATGACGAAAATTACTTAAAAGTTTTGATAAATACAGATTTGGATTACTTAAAAAAATGGTCAGAAAACTGGCTAGTTAAATTTAATCCCAACAAAACAGAAATAATGATATTTAATGCTAGAACTTTGAACAGTAATTTATCTTTTCAATTCGGAGGTACCACATTAGAACCTGTAGACTCACACAAACATTTGGGAGTCACTTTTAGTAACGACTGTAAGTGGACTAAACATATTGATATACTTGTTGAACGATCTTCAAAACAGTTAAATGTCTTACGAAAATTGAAATTCAGATTAAAAATGGAATATTTAGAAAAAATGTACTTAACATTTATTCGGCCTATCCTTGAATATAGTGCTGAGGTATGTGATAATTGTGGACAGAATAATTCTGATCGTTTAGAAAAAATACAGATAGAAGCAGCACGTATTGTTACCGGTTTACCTGTGTATGCTAGCATATAATTTATCTATAAGGAAACTGGGTGGGAGAAATTAAAAGTAAGACGGGAATTTTAAAAAGTTACTTTGTTTTATAAAATAGTAAATAACCAGGCACCAGAGTACTTATCTGATTTGTTGCCTCCTACTATATCAGAAATTACTAATTATAATTTACGTCAACGGCAAAACATTATGGTGCCCCTAAATCGTAATTCGTTTATCAACATTCATATTTTCCATCATGTATCAAATTATGGAATTCCTTGGACGTATCAATAAGACAACTTCCTACATTTTCCTCATTCAAAACAAAGATACGCCAATTGTATTTAAAGAATAAAAAACCACCGAGATACTTTTGTTATGGTGACAGACTATTGAGTGTTTTACACGCTAGATTACGTAATAAATGTAGCACTTTGAATTCTGATTTATGTCAGGCGAATTTAATACAAAGCGCAAATTGTTTATGTGGTTATATTAATGAAAATGCCGAACATTTTTTACTGTATTGCAGTCTCTTTAATGAAGAGAGAATTCAGATGTATAATGAAATTAACTGGTTAAATGTGTCTGATTTACCCATTTCCACCGAATTATTATTATTCGGGAATGAAGCGATTAGCTTAGATAACAACTGTGCCATATTCATGTGTGTGCAAAATTATATTAAAGATTGTAAGAGATTCTTGTACCGATAACAGAAGCATTTAATTTTCTTTATTTAGTTAATACCTTGTTGTATATTGATAAGTACAATACCCGAATGCCATACTTATTTTTCTTTGTATTTTTTACGACTCAATGGTTTTGATGTATTAAAGGTTTAATTATCGAAAAGTGAAAAAAGTATACTTACAGAAAATGAAAATCCAATAAATCCTAGTAACATAATCAAAATTTAAATCACTAATTGTTGTGCATACAGGTGAATTTTACCTTAACACTTAGAATGGTGTGTTCGGTTACATATTAAAATGTGTTAAGGTCTGTTTGACACGAATTATAAAACCAATGCCATTGAGTCGTACTGTTTTATTTATGTTTTCTTGTCTTCAAGCTGCATTAAATTGTATATTATAAGATATGCATGTTCAATGTATGTTGTATATATGTATGTTTATTGGAGAAGACAATTCTAAGTTGAAAAACTTGTGTCTAATCCGTTTGTTTTTTTATGAACAATAAAATAAGTTTAATTTAAAATGTAATGTTAAGCAAACATAAATTCACCTAGAATCACATCGATGAAGAGAACAATTTAAACGAAATAAATAATATAGTAAAAAGGTAGCACGAAATTGGCCTAAAGGTAAAGAGGCTGATTTGTACAGGTTGAAATGGACGATGATAATTTGTGCCTTCCAAGGGACCATCAACTAGCAGTTCTAACGTACTAATATGAGTAGAGGCTGCTGCAGGTTGCCTTTTGTGCAATGAACGTGACATTTCGAATTTGCATGAGGAATTCTATGTTTGAGTTGTCCCATCAAACTAGAGTACAACCCTTTCGGAAGGGTAGTACTCCTCAGTGGTAAAAAAAAGATATTATATCATGAAGGATTGTGAAAGACAACATAGTCCGTCAATGAAAAGACGAAACATAAAATTTGACATACAAATGAATATTGCTGTATTGCAAAGTTAAAACTGTCAAGTGTTTACCATCTAGATCTCTTATAATGATCTACTAAAACATACGGTTCAAGATCTGGTATAATACCTGTTCGAAACGTTAGATCTTCTTCATTGTTGTATGATTTGTTATTTATTGCTGCAGTTGTTTCTTTAACATGAGGTGTTTGTCTTCTCCTAGGAACAATTACAAAGTTTAATATCAGAAAGCTAAACATTCGTATACCTTCCAAACAACAGTTACATACAAAAAAGCAGAACATAGCTTAATAGATACCATTATGTGTGCATGTTGTGTGTAATATTTAATACTGAAAGGATAAACAAATTATTTCTTACAAAAATAAACCATATAAGTAAACAGATGGTAAGATATGAGCATATATATGACCGAAAATTCTGGACTGTTAGAGATTAAGGGAAAATTATTGAATTTGGATGAACGATTTTGTCTTGAATCAGTCAACCAACCAAATTATCTTTTACCAGCATTGAGCGTGGCATTCCCTTAAATCCTGCAAAGACACTAGCAGTATATACTACCCATTCAAAGGAGTTACAATGTACCTAATAGTGATGTCACCAGGTCCTATTTGTTATCCGAGTTTCCCCCAAGGTTAAGTATTTCTATCATTTCTATTAATTTCTTTAAATATGCAAAGAATAATTTTATAACACTTGCATTGGCATTGAATGTGTTGCAATCCTTGCATGATATATGTTTACAAGAATGCCATGAGATTTAAAAGGAGCTTAGAGAGAATTTAAAAAAAAATTGTCAAATTATTAATTTTACCTTTTAACACATACGAGTACAATTACTATGACAACCAGTAACAAGATAACTGCTGAAACACCACCAGCAATAGGACCTGCATCAGATGAAGACTTCACTGCCTCTGTAAGACATTCAGTAAAGTAAACATTACATACTGTTATGGTCATATTTGATTCATGTAGCTATACTCTTTAAAGCAGTTAAACATAAATGTAACATAAACAAAAACAAAAACAACGACACGATTGAATGATTGATTGTTGTTTATTGTGAGCAGCATCTGATCTATTTGCATGCTGTGAACAATTGCACACCCCAGTGGCACTTGTTGATACTTCACATCAAAACAGAAAGTGAATGTAATTACAACTTGTTTCGCAAAGGACAACAGGTACAAATGGGAAAGATGTACCATAAAAGACATATTTTGTATTATTCATAAACTTAGTATGGGATACATTATATTATATACTTTTTCATACCTTGCTATTAGTGTTCCCATTACTCTATCAATCTACTAGTTCAATTACGTCACATTAATCGTTTGCAAAAGATCAATATCTAGAACTGAGTTGATCACCTCCTATCAAATTTATTACCGAGTTTGTTATTCATGTAAGAGCTCATTTATGTTTGAAATCTTTTAATGAGAAAATTAACATTCAAACTGATAAAAAAAAACTATGATTTCGCTTTCTTGTCAAAGGTATCATTGATTACATTGTCACATACACTTAATTCAGTAGAACGCATTACAAACATACACTATGTCTTCCCTGAATTAAACTTCTCAAATTTACCTGGACACAACTTTATAGAGCACGATTCAATTTCTGTGTCATTTCCTTGACAGTTTAAACCCTCATGTGCAGGCTCTGGATTGTTACATTCCTGATACCGTGACCTTGATCCACCACCACATTTCACTGAACATGAATTCCAAACTTGCCATGTACCCCAGTTTCCATTTACTAAATATATAAAATGAAATATATTTGTCTTTATTATCCCAATCATCATAAAGTTTACATGTTGCTGTCCACATTGAAAATTTGCTATTTATCACGATTTTACCGTTTGTGGACATATAGGGTCTAACACCGGGAGAGGTGCAAGATATTGAAATATGTGACACCCGAGGGTAAGATTTAAATCGTATCGGACGAGGCTTGTCCAAGTCTGATACGATTTAAATCTTACCCGAAGGTGTCACAGCTTTTATTATCTTGCACCTTTTACGGTGTTTGACTCTTTTTCTCACCCCTTTCTACCGTGTCAATGTTTGTTTACTTTCATTACAGTTCGGCGCATTAATTTGCGAACCGTATCACAGGTCCAAAATGCCACGTAATAAAATAAAACAAGATTATCATTTTACAACTTTAAAGAGGTTCAAAATAATAAAGTTAACAAACTTGTGATAGATTCTACAATAACAAAATCTTTTACAATGTTTGCCTCTTTTTCTCATCTCTTTCTATCGTGTCAATATTTGCTTACGTTGAAAAAATATAGAGAGCTCTCCCTTGTTACATAACTAAGGTAAATACAAATATATTACCTCCCTTTGACCAACGTCAAACAACTTGCTTACCGACATTTATCGCTGTTGTAGTATCATTTATAATAAAAAAAAATTAACACAAATATGTTTTATTGCACTAAATTGCTGTTAGCAATATACAGCTTTTACCTAGTATCCCTATTTGTTAATCGCTAAATAGCAAGGGATTTACTATTTAGTGAAGCTTATTTCAAAATAAATAATGTTAGTATACAACATTACATTTTAAATATAATTTATAGTATATATTGTAATTATGAATATTTAACTATATCTATAATGATTATCTATGGTGATTTCACATGCTTTTTGTTTTGACCGTATCCGGATTTTTTGACACTTTCAAACCGATCACGGTCGAAAGGTTAATTGTTCATACTCGTACATGCTGCTTTTTGGTGGTAGTTTGCTTTATTTTCTAATTGTTTGAAAATGATATATATGATTGAATGGATTGCTTCTATCAGATGTAAAGGGTTTTATTTTTGATAGGTAAGTATTGAATTTACTGCAATATAAATGATTAAAGAAATGTTTCAATTATTGATTTTTTCCCACATGTGCAATCACATGACATTACAAGAATTCTGAAATCATGTGATATATCAGCTGTTTAAGTATACATGTGCTTTGCTTATGCAATTACCTGTTTTGACTTGTCTAAAAGTATTTGTATCGAACACATTATTTACCTCATCCTTAAAAATTTTAAATATATCTACTATATTTTGTTTTTGATTTGAAATATAATAAGCTTTATATATAGAAAAAAATATTAAGGTTATAAGCAGGTTAAGGTCAAAATATGCTAGGTCATATATTTTGTAACCAAACACAAGAGTTTCCAGGTTAAAAACATGATCTCCTATATAAAGTTTTTTGTCATTTTTTTTTACCTCTATATGTTTTGTTGTATTTACAATTAAAGTAAAAGTGTTTGTAATTTTCATTTTCTTTACACACTTGACATTCACTATCATTTACTATTCTCCATTGTTTTAACAGTTCTTTGCATGGTAAAATAAAGTGAATAAGCTTCCATTTAAAGATTTTTAGTTTATTTAATTCTAAATAATTAAAAGTGAAAAATAAAGTTTGTTTTATGCATGTCAAAGTATTCATTCTGTCTTTCTTTAAACATTTTTCCAATTTTGTACAAGCTATGGGCTTTTCTTTTAATTGAGATTTTAATAATATTTTATACACCTCTTTGTTTTTTATTTGTAAATTTATTATCTGATTTTTAGCTATTTTAACATACTTTTTTTTAATTACTTGAGTTTTTATTGAATCTTGTATTATCAGAATCTCTTTCCATTGTTTTGGGATTGCTTTTTTTTTAATATTTAGTTCAGAAATCCAGTTTTGTTTGTTTCTTAATTTGGCTGTAATTTTATATTCTGAAATGCGACCATATTCATCTAAAATATCATTAATGAAAATAATTCCACTTTTTATCCAATTAACTTTTATTAAACATTTGCCTTTATATTTTATAAACTTATTTCCCCATATTATTTGTTTTCTTATTTCCTTAAAATTTTGTGGACTTTTATTGTCCTCTCCTCCACAAGTAGTCCATGTTTTCAATAATTCTTTATAAAATGCTGGAATATTGTTTGTTAATTCATTTTCCAAAGATTTTAAGCTATCTAAATTCATATTGAATATGAGAAAGTTTTCTCCTAAATTCTGAAAGTATTTTTGTGGTATAATTTTCCAGTTATCGTTATTATTTTCCATTAATCTTAATATCCATTTTATTTGTAATGCTTTTATATAAGTATCTATATTGGTCATTTTTAACCCCCCTTCTAAATATTCATTAGATACGACTGATCGCTTAACTGGATCTTTCTTTCCTTTCCATAAAAATTCATATACAATATTCTTAAAGGTTTGGATATATTCTTTTGGTATTATGGTGCAGGAACCTATAAATGTTATGTTGGGCAGTATTAGTGATTTGAACACTGTTATCCTTCCTATTAATGAGATGTTTCTTTTGTTCCAGTTTTTTATTATGGCTTTACATTTATTAATTTGCTTTTCATAATTTAATTTATCACATTGAGTCTTGTTGTATCCAAAATATACTCCTAAGCTTTTTACGAGTTCAGTTGTCCAAGAAATGTTTTCATATTTATCTTTAGTATGTTTTAATTTTCTTAGCCAAATTCCTTCAGTTTTATTTTTGTTTAACTTAAGGACAGAAAGGTTGCCAAATTCTTCAATTATATTCATAGCTATGGTTATTTCATATTTTGACTTTAGAAAAATGTAGTGTCGTCAGCTAGTTGACAGATTTTTAAGTTGCCTGTTGTACTATTTAGTTTAATTTCTATTCCCTTTATTTGTTTAGATTCTCTTAGTTTAATAACCATGATTTCTACTGCTAAGACGAAAATTAAAGCTGAAGCCGGACACCTCTGTCGTATCCCTCGAAAAACTCTAAAAGGGGCTGAAACCCACCCATTATTAAGAATGCATCCCTTTATATCTGTATACATAGTACGAATCCATCTTATAAATGACCTCTTAAAGCCAAATTGTTCAAGACATTCAGTCATAAAAGGCCATTCTAAAGAGTCGAATGCATTTGTAAAATCAAGAAATAATATGGCTCCTTCTATATTAAACTTTTCTGAGTGATCTATTACATCTTGAATTTGTCTTATATTGAAACCTATGTATCTATTTTTAACATATCCTTTTTGATCCGAGTGAATTATGGATGGTGACACTTCTTTAAGTCTTTGGGCTATTGTATATGATAATATTTTTGTATCTGTGTTCAGAAGAGTGATTGGACGATAATTATCCAGAGATAATGGATCATTTTTTTTAAGATTAACGATATGGCCCCAATTTTTTGTGAGTTTGATAAAATCCCCTTCTCATAATTAAAGTTAAATACTGTTGTAATAAGTTCTTTTAAGTTATTCCAAAATTTTCTATAGAATTCTACGCTTAAACCATCAAGTCCTGGAGCTTTGTTTAATTTCATTTTAAAAATTGCATTTGTACATTCTTCTAAAGTTATTTCTCCCTCACAGTTTATTTTGAACTTTTGTATTTTCAATATACTTTTTCAGCTTTTCATTATCCGGATTTGTTGAAGTATATAATTTTTTATAATAATTAACTTCTATTTCCATTATCTCATTTTGATCAGTAGTAGATTTACCAAATTTGTCATATAATTCATTTATAGTAATTTTTGTTTGTCTTGTTTTTTCGAGTCCCAGGAACTTATCACGATTTTACCGTTTGTGGACATATAGGGTCTAACACCGGGAGAGGTGCAAGATAGTAAAATCTGTGACACCCGAGGGTAAGATTTAAATCGTATCGGACGAGGCTTGTCCGAGTCTGATACGATTTAAATCTTACACGAAGGTGTCACAGCTTTTACTATCTTGCACCTTTTACGGTGTTTGACTCTTTTTCTCACCCCTTTCTACCGTGTCAATGTTTGTTTACTTTTATTACAGTTTGGCGCATTAATTTGCGAACCGTATCACAGGACCAAAATGCCACGTAATAAAATAAAACAAGATTATCATTTTACAACTTTAAAGAGGTTCAAAATAATAAAGTTAACAAACTTGTGATAGATTCTACAATAACAAAATCTTTTACAATGTTTGCCTCTTTTTCTCATCTCTTTCTATGGTGTCAATATTTGCTTACGTTGCAAAAATATAGAGTGCTCTCCCTTGTTACATAACTAAGGTAAATAAAAATATATTACCTCCCTTTGACCAACGTCAAACAACTTGCTTACCGACATGTATCGCTGTTGTAGTAGCATTTATAATATATTTATAAAATACATTGTATTTTCTTTTGAAATACATTTAAAATATTGTCAAAACACTATAAATCGACAATTTAATTCAACAATGGAAAACAATTTTGCGGAAAAAACGGCGTGTAGCTTATCTTACCCTGGTGCCGGGGTATGATAGACAAATCTTTTTCACCTAATTTATCGGACTACTTTATCCAAGGGGTGAGAAATTACTCTCCGTGTATATTTCCTAAAAACAGAAAAGCATCCGCACTTTTGTCGACACTGTTATCTATTTTGAACGTATAGAACCATACAAATATGGATGGCATATAGTATGATATCGCTGTTGCTACATAAGTTGTACACACACAATATAAACGTGATCTGATATTACAAATGTATTTGTTTTATTACCTTGTAAAGAATCCCAATTTTGAACACTCTTTTGCATATATTTTATTATTCTACAAGACGAACGTAGAGTCTACATTGTATACATCAGCTGAATCGACTACGTTAGGACAGTGAGTAAATGCTTACACATATAACTCTAACACATACCTGGACATGAGATGGTTGTAGAGCATGAAGCAGTTTCATAATTCAATCCTGAGCAAGGAGAACCGCCATTTACTGGTGTTGGATTGTTACAAGACCTATATCGTGTCCTCGTTCCTCCATCACATGTCTTTGTACATTGAGTCCAGCTTCCCCACATACCCCAGTTTCCATTTACTAATAGAAAAATTATAGGCGTTGTTGATGAAGGTTGATTTATGACATTTCTAGCTTCAGTACAGCAGATTTCAATAAAATATCAAATATTTCTGTTGATTTTCTGTGTTGTTGATGCATTGCACACAATATCAAAGAATGTTATATTGCAATAATTCCTGTTTAACAAAGCCGTTAGTTATTTTGATAAATAGTGTAACATCAGTTTTAGCTATCAAGTATGGTATTCAATTTCATAAAATATTCTTATGTAACTACCTGTTCTTTTTGGCTGTTGATAAATTAGTGAAGGTATAGAGATATTCGTCTGACAATTTAACCCAGCAGTGTTAGAATTACACATACCTGGACATGAGATGGTTGTAGAGCATGAACCAGTTTCATAATCCATTCCTGGGCAAGGAGAACCGCCATTTATTGGTATTGGATTGTTACAAGATCTATGTCGTGTCCTCGTTCCTCCAACACATGTCTTTGTACATTGAGTCCAGCTTCCCCACATACCCCAGTTTCCATTTACTAATAGAAAAATTATAGGCGTTGTTGATGAAGGTTGATTTATGACATTTCTAGCTTCAGTACAGCAGATTTCAATAAAATATCAAATATATCTGTTGATTTTCTGTGTTGTTGATGTATTGCACACAATATCAAAGAATGTTATATTACAATGACTCTTCTTTAACAAAGCCGTTAGTAATTTTGATGGCCAGGAAAAATAGTGTAACATCAGTTTTAGCTATCAAGTATGGCATTCAATTTCATAAAATATTCTTATCCAACTACCTGTTCTTTTTGTTTTGTTGATAATTTAGTCAAAGTATAGAGATATTCGTCTGACAATTTAACCCAGCAGTGTTAGAATTACACATACCTGGACATGAGATGGTTGTAGAGCATGGAACAGTTTCGTAATCCAATCCTAGGCAAAAAGAACCGCCATTTACTGGTGTTGGATTGTTACAAGATCTATATCGTGTCCTCGTTCCTTCATCACATGTCTTTTTACACTGAGTCCAGCTTCCCCACGAACCCCAGTCTCCATTCACTAATAGAAAAATTATAGGCGTTGTTGATGAAAGTTGATTTATGACTTTTCTAGATAATAATGGTAATAACAAAACTACCGAACTCCGAGTAGATTTCAATAAAATATCAAATATATCTGTTGAATTTCTATGTTGTTGGTATATTGTACACAATATCAAAGAATGCAATACTACGATAATTCATGTTTATCAAAGCCGTTAGTTATTTTCATGGACATGATGATTCCATAAAATAATCACCCACGACTAGACATTGCTATCACCGTTGTCAGTAGGTAATTGACTACCAATATTATTTAATGATGAACAAATACTGGGGTAATACGAACAAATTATCTACATACTGTTGTAATATGTATCTCTTCATGACCTAACTCTGTGTAATTTCTTTGTACATGCCTCTTTATTTGGATATTGTCAACGTATTTTGTCATGGATAATTTATCTATGTTCAATAGTCGAAGTGTTACCTTGTCTCGTAAGAAAATCTAGAGATAGACATAATATATGTGGTAAAGGGTGTGTAGTTGTATATCTAACTACCGCACGATCACGACCACGACGTTAAATATCGGATGTCAATTTAGTCCGAATAATATTGTAATATAACATCCTATGTACGCTCAAATTCAAAAGATTGGAAAATCAAATAAAAAAAGCATCTTATTGAGTAAGAACACCAAAAGGGCATAAACAGGATAGTCAAATCGGGCTATGGTCACATATGCCCGAGGGAGGAGAACAATAGTTTTAGTAATAATTACATATGTTCGAGGCAGGAGAACAATAGTTTTAGTAATAATTAAATATGTCTGAGGGAGGAGAACAATAGTTTTAGTAATAATTACATATGTCTGAGGGAGGAGATCAATAATTTTAGTAATAATTACACATGTCCGAGGGAGGAGAACAATAGTTTTAGTAATAATTACATATGTCTGAGGGAGAAGAACAATAGTTTTAGTAATAATTACATATGTCCGAGGGAGGAGAACGATAGTTTTAGTAATAATTACATATGTCCGAGGGAGGAGAACAATAGTTTTAGTAATAATTACATATGTCCGAGGGAGGAGAACATTCGTTATAGTAATAATTACATATATCGGAGGGAGGAGAACAATATTTTTAGTAATAATTACATTATTTAGTAACTGTAAGATTTCAAATATAAGTATATCTAATAAACCATGTCAGTGTCGAAACACTGGTTACTGGGTGGATGATACCTCCGGAGACTAATAGTCCACAAGCAGAGGCATCAACCTAGTGATAGTAAAACTGGCTACTGTGTGGATGATACCTCCTGAGACTAATAGTCCACAAGCAGAGGTATCAACCTAGTGATAGTAACACTGACTACTGGGTGGATGATACCTGCGGAGATTAATAGTCCACCAGCAGAGGTATCAACCTAGTAATAGTAACACTGACTACTGGGTGGATGATATCTCTGGAGGCTAATAATCCACCACATATGTATCAACCTAGTGAGAGTAACACTGGCTACTGGGTGGATGATAACTCCGGGACTAATAGTCCACCAGCATAGGTATCAACCTAGTGATAGCAACACTGACTACTGGGTGGATGATACCTCCGGAGACTAATAGTCCACCAGCAGAGGAACCGACCTAGTGATAGTAACATTGACTACTGGCTGGATTATACCTCCGAAGACTAATAGTCCACCAGCAGAGGAAGCGACCTAGTGATAGTAACATTGACTACTGGGTGGATTATACCTCCGAAGACTAATAGTCCACCAGCAGAGGTATCAACAGAGTGATAGTAACACTGGCTACTGGGTGGATGATACCTCCGGAGACTAATAGTCCACCAGCAGAGATATCAACCTAGTGATAGTAACACTAACTACTGGGTAGATGATACCCCCGGAGACTAATAGTCCACCAGCAGAGGTATTGACTCGGTGATAGTAACACTGACTAATGGGTGAATGATACATCCGGAGACTAATTGTCCACCAGCAGGGGTATTGACTGAGTGATAGTAACACTGACTACTAGGTAGATGATACCTCCGGAGACTAATAGTCAAATCGGGGTATGGTCACATATGCCCGAGGGAGGAGAACAATAGCTTTAGTAATAATTACATATGTCCGAGGGAGGAGAACAATAGCTTTAGTAATAATTACATATGTCCGAGGGAGGAGAACAATAGCTTTAGTAATAATTACATAAGTCCGGGGGAGGGAGAACAATAGTTTTAGTAATAATTACATATGTCCGAGGGAGGAGAACAATAGCTTAGTAATAATTACATATGTCCGAGGGAGGAGAACAACACTACTTAGAAGAAGTCAAATTTCAATGATAAGTATATCTAATAAACAATGTCAGTGTCGAAACACTGGTTACTGGGTGGATGATACCTCCGGAGACTAATAGTCCACCAGCATAGGTATCAACCTAGTGATAGTAACACTTGCTACTGGGTGAATGATACATCCGGAGACTAATAGTCCACCAGCAGAGGTATTGACTGAGTGATAGTAACACTGACTACTCGATAGATGATACCTCCGGAGATTAATAGTCCACCAGCAGAGGTATTGACTGAGTGATAGTAACACTGACTACTCGGTAGATGATACCTCCGGAGACTAATAGTCCACCAGCATAGGTATCAACCTAGTGATAGTAACACTGACTACTGGGTGGATGATAACTCTGGAGATTAATTGTCCACCAGCATAGGTATCAACCTATTGATAGTAACATTGACTACTGGGTAGTTGATACCTCCGGCACTTATAGTCCACCAGCAGAGGTATCAATCTACTGATAGTTACACTGGCTACTGGGTGGATTATACCTCCGGATACTGATGGTCCACCAGCAGATGTATCAAACGAGTGATAGTAACAATGCTTACTGGGTGGCTGATACCTCCGGAGACTGATAGTCCACCAGCCGAGGTATCAACCCAGTGATAGTACCACTGACTACCGGGTAGATCATACCTCCGGAGACTAATAGTTCACTAGCAGAGATATCAACCTAGTTATAGTTACACTGACTACCGGGTAGATGATACCCCCGGAGACTAATAGTCCACCAGCAGAGGTATCGACCTAGTGATAGTTACACTGACTACCGGGTAGATGATACCTCCGGGACTTAAAATCCACCAGCAGAGGTAACGACTTAGTGATAGTTACACTTACTACCGGGTAGATGATACCTCCGGAGACTAATAGTCCACCAGCAGAGGTATCAATCTAGTGATAGTAATACAACATATATATCAAGTTTAGTGTGCATGACTTTTATAGGGTACGCTTATTATTTAGACAATATAATATGCTTAAATTAAAATTAAAAAAATGTTACAAATATCTGTTAAATATCTGTTTTCAAAGTATTCCATATAATATAATAACATAGCATGCAGCATTGTAATAAGTTCTGTTTTTCATAACTGCTATGTGTGTGGATGAACATAATTATTAGTTGGTGTTAGGTCAATTTTAAGTATCAAGAATGATTTTCAAGTCTACAAAGTATACATATACAATTATACAAAGATAGTATCGTGGTTAGTAAGTAATAGACTATCGATATTACCTGTTTTTATGGTGAATTTATTCATATGAGGCAGACTTCATACAATGGCTTCTCAAGAAAAACGAAAAGAAGCTAGCCCGATCATTTAATTTCACGCTCCGCTATATAGATTATGTCTTTTCACTAAATAATTCTAGGTTTGGTGATTTTGTTGATCGCATCTATCCTATTGAGCTTGAAATAAAAGATACCACAGACACAGATAGACCTACACCTCGAAATTGACAGTGAGGGGAGATTAAGAACGAAACATTACGACAAAAGAGATGATCTCAATTTCCCATTGTGCACTTATATGTAGCAACATTCGAGCAGCACCTGCATATGGAGTATATATCTCTCAGTTGATACGATATTGCAGAGCTTGTGATTCCTATCAGGATGTCCTTGATATAGGGTTGCTGCTTACACGGAAGCTACTGAACCAAGGGTTCCTCAGAGTTATTTGAAGTTTTATTTAAGAAGGGTATGTCGATAGAAAATAATATTATTGCCAATATTATATAATCACCAAAAAACGCTTATACCTATCTTTTATATAGAAAACGTTGTGTATTTTATTCATATCATATACTAGTACTTGAGTATATCTTTTGAAAACCTTATCCTGTGCAATCAATGCATATCACCACTAAAGTAGTGAGTTAGAACTCCGTTCATGGCAAGGTGTACTCGAAACAACATTATGTGGTAAATTTGTCAGTGACTTGTGGTAGGTAGGTTGTTTTCTCCGGGCACTCCGATTTCCTCCACCAATAAAACTGACCGCGACGATATAACACAAATATTATTGAAAGTGGCGTTAAACACCATAACCAAACCTGAAATCCTTGAAACTTGTTTTTCTCTAACAACAGTGGCTGAATTATTCATTGCAGATATTTTATGTACTGTTTGGAACACGAAATGCATTAGAAAACTGTAATGTTTTCCAGAAATAATAAATATATACTTGTAAGTTGTAACCTATTCCCATTGTATGTTATTCACATCTGGTGTATAACTTTAGAAAAATAAATATACAGACCATTGAAACTGCTGTTCAAAACAAAATGGGACGATTTCTTAATGTATATACATGTATATATACTGAGTAAGAAAAGCTTAGCAACAAATATTTTTAATTTTGATATTTTCAAAAATAATTTAGATTTCATTGCATAGCAATAAATATATTGTCCTAACAACCAATAACAACACTAAATAGGAACACGAACGTACAAACAATTGTAATTCCCAAACTTCCTGATTTCCAATATGTGACACATGATGAATTCACAAATAAATCCACAATGTCAGTATCTTGTCCAGGCCCCGTTGGCAGTAATGGTAGCTCTACATCTTTTTTGCATGCCTCTGATGATTTGTAGGAACGTGTACTGTGGAAATCAATGATGACACCATTTCCAAATTCCTCCAAAGAGTTGAATTGATGATGATTCTCTCGCATTTGTCTGTTTAACATGTCGAAAACATGTGCAATACAAGCAAGAGCAGGAAAACGACTCGGCCAGGGTAATGTATTAACATTGTTGGCCTGTAAAAATTTCTTAGAGAGACGAGCGGTGTGTGAACCAAGCATTGGCCTGCTGAAAGACAAAACGATTATTTCTGTGCATGAACAGCATCACACCAGGGCGTAAATATCATCGCAGTAGCGCTGTGCATTCAGTGTTTGTCATATCACAATCAAGTTGGCCTTTCCTGAGTAATGCACTCCTTCCCACAACAGTAATTAGCCACCAACGCGTCAACAGGCATAATACAAGCTGCCGAAAAGCGTTCACCAGGCCGTCTCCAGACACGAATGCGACCATTTTAAAACTTTAGTGTGAATCGAGAAAAAAGCACTGTCCTCCAGCTTCAGCGAAATCACTCATTTGTCAATGTGTGTCTCTGTATTTTGTGGTGGACAGTGAACTTCATACCTTTATGTGGTCTTCTTGAATTGAAATGAAAAGCATTACGTTTATTGCGGACTGTTTTCGCGGATATGCGAACTCCAGTTGCTCTCCGTACTCTGTCGACAATCCGTGTTGCTGGTAAGAAGCGGCCACGACCTGCTGTGATCCTGATATAACGTTCTTCTCTAGTAGTGAGACGCTTTGGTCTACCAGATCCTGGCCTATCCTTAACTCTGCCAGTGGTCCTGAAACGTTGTGCTACCCTCCTTATGGTTGTACGGTGAACACCAAATAACACAGCAACGTCATTTACGGTCATTCCGCCTCCAACCTACCGATGGCGGTCATTCTGTGGAAGTCATCTACGGCACCCCATAACACTTTTGGTTACAAAAAAAAATGTGTTTCTTCTGTTTTGAGCCTTATTCAAGAACAAATTGTCGATGAAATAAACTTTGAGAAAGCATAAACAGGTAGGATAAGTAAACATACCCCTACTGCACGTACAGCTGAATTTTGGCGAGAAATGACTCAAGCAAAAGGTTATTATTCCTGTCTTATATGTATTTTGTATTGATTAGTCATATCCTGTCTACAATATTTATAGACGCAAAATGTGAAAAAAAAATTAATATGCAAAAAAAAGAATGTGTTGCTAAGCTTTCTTTACTCAGTATATTATATGTACTCTTTGAAATTTATCTTGGTAATATTTGCAATATGCATACTGCATGTTATTAACAATCGGGGTATACCTTTACAAAGTTTTATTTGCAGAAGCTTTGTTGTTGGGAAAACATTTTATGACGTTTTCCTCTTTTTGTATATTGCATGAACTTTTTGAAACAAGAAATGCTCACTACCACTGAATCATTTGTAAAAAAAAATATATTTATACTTGTAGGATTTTAAATATTTATCCTGTATGTTATTCTCACAGATTTAGGATGAAAAACATATTCATGTTGACTGATTTGATTGATTGATTGATTGATTGATTGATTGATTGATTGATTGATTGATTGATTGATTGATTTATTGATTGATTGTGTATAACGTCAATTTTCAGCAATATTTCAGCTATATCAAGCCGGAATACCCGCAGGGAACCACCGACCACCTTTTTTGTAATTTACAAAGCCTTGCGCGAAACCACACCGTATTAGTGATAGGCTTGTATGAGTTGTTAGGTAATCCAACTACCTAGCTTAAAGAGTCAATTGGGCCCTCCTACTTAGAAAGACTCTAGAGGGAAAAACATTTAATATTTTACTCATCTTACATATGTTATATACTTCTTTTAAAAAATTTAAATTTTGATGAAGTATGAAAGCTTAAAGGAGAAAAAGTAAATAGTTTGATTAACTGTATATATTACACACATTAATTTGAACAAAGAAAACAGGCTCAATATTTTCCCCTCCTAATAAAGTTTGTTGTTCCCGAAAAAAAAATCATTGTACATGAAGATTGTCTTTACCTTCTCCTTTATGTGATCTAAGATAAGGAAGATACACTTGCCTCTTTGTGTGTGTGTTGTTTTATTTTTAACAAATTGAATATAGTTAATTTCTTGTTATTGTAATTACTGCGATCGACCCTAGTGTTTTACCTAGAAATGTCCAACATTTCATAAATTTTTAAGCAAGAACATAAGATATAAATATTTCTCATTTCCAGGGAAAATACTAGACATAAATACCGTCAATAAATTGTGCACAGACCCTTGATCCTGTAAATAATAAATGATGTAAATACTGTGATAATATGTGTCTTCGTATAACCTTGTTCTGTGATGAATGTAACGAACTTGCATTATGTATTAATATATTATATACTGGATAATTTAAAATGTTAATTTTTCCTAGACGCCGGTGATGTTTTCAAATCGAACAGACCGAACAGGTAAATTCAAATCGAACAGACCCAATAGGTAAATTCAAATCAAACAGATCCAACAGGTAAAGTCGTAAATCTCGTGATCGCACACTGTATAAATTGCCCAGGTGAGATATATTGTCAGTCGGCACATATGGTTTTAGCGTGAAGCACACGCTTTGTGAGGAACATGCAGTTTGAGTATTATAATTGTCAAATTCAGGACATGGATATTCATAGGCAAAGGTTCATTACGCTCAGGTAAGTCTTTTTGCTTTATTTATGGTTAATTTTAGTCATTTTGCTGTCGAGATGTGATTTCTTGCTCGCTGTCCAGAATATCCGGAAATTAACAAATTATGCAAATGTATAGACAAATGTAAGTAATGTGTGGGTTCAATATCTATTTTGCAGGGGTTTTTGTGCCTGGTTTTTGGTATGCTTGTAGCAAAGTTGTTAGCCGTGTAAATGGTATCTGTATTGAAATGGTACCGATTTGGTGTACATAAATTGACGTCACAACGCCCACTATAGGTGATATTATTATCGTTAAAATGCCGTCATAAATTTGGAATACAAGAGTCCGTAAATATTAAACATGAAGTCCGTGCTGAACACATTTCATTTATGCAGTCATATTAGTCACGGTTCGCTGGATACAACAGTGAAGCGATAGTTTAATCATTCTAGTGTCCTCGTCATCAGTTCAAATCTACAATTGATGTGAAATCAATCCGTCCGTATTTATAAATTATCCAAGGGGCACAACCCAGTCCAATTTGTACATTTCTACCGTACCGCAACGTTTAACCATACCAGAAATACGTGTGTGCTAGATGGTATATTTCCGGCTATAATATGCATACCGTTTATATGCATTGTATTTATTCAGTGTTTTGAATAAATACCATATTTGTTCAGTGTGTTGAATGAATATCGTTGATGTTCAGTGTGGTGAATATTGTATTATTGTGTAGACATTTTCATTGCATATATCATCTGGTTTATGTTTATTTCTTATATTTTGTTAATTAAATTTATATGTTTAAATATGGGTTTTTGTATGACATTGGCCACCTGACAATCCAAAGAACTTACTTCTTTACAATGAATTAGTTATGTAGCTATGGTGATAATATGTGTCTTCGAATAACCTGGTTCTGTGATGAATTAGTTATGTAGATATGGAGATAATATGTGTCTTCCTATAACCTGGTTCTGTGATGAATTAATTATGTAGATATGGTGATAATATGTGTCTTCGTATAACCTTGTTCTGTGATGAATTAGTTATGTAGATATGGTGATACTATGTGTCTTCGTATAACCTGGTTCTCTGCTGAATTGATTATGTAGATATGGTGATAATATGTGTCTTCGTATAACCTGGTTCTATGATGAATTAGTTATGTAGATATGGTGATA
>MJUT01034363.1:70033-93668 GCA_002080005.1 Gigantidas platifrons
TTATGTAGATATGGTGATAATATGTGTCTTCGCATAACCAGGTTCTGTAATGAATTAGTTATGTAGATATGGTGATAATATGTGTCTTCGTATGACCTGGTTCTATGATCAATTAGTTATGTTGATATGGTGATAATATGTGTCTTCGTATAACCTGGTTCTGTGATGAATTAGTTATGTAGATATGGTGATAATATGTGTCTTCGTATAACCTGGTTATGTGATGAATTAATTATGTAGATATGGTGATAATATGTGTCTTCGTATAACCTGGTTTTGTGATGAATTAGTTATGTAGATATGGTGATAATATGTGTCTTCGTATAACCTGGTTCTGTGATGAATTAATTATGTAGATATGGTGATAATATGTGTCTTCGTATAATCTGGTTTTGTGATGAATTAATTATGTAGATATGGTGATAATATGTGTCTTCGCATAACCTGGTTCTGTGATGAATTAATTATGTAGATATGGTGATAACATATGTCTTCGTATAACCTGGTTCTGTGATGAATTAGTTCTGTTGATATGGTGATAATATGGGTCTATGTGATACCTAAATTTTGTAAAAACTGCGATATTATGTGCCTGTTTAAGACCTTACCTGTGATAATGTAAATATTGTGAACATATCGCTATGCATCTTGTTAGTAAGGATCTTGTCATCACTGTTTTATTATTGATAATCTAATTAGGATACCAATTTTGTAGTCTTTGGTTTGACCCGATGGGGGTTCGAAGCCATGATCTAACTTCAATTCAATCGAGACCAGCATGATAAATATAATACCACAGGTGCGGCTAAATGAACATAAATCGTATTAGTGGTCAGTATGACGAGGAACAATTAAAGGTTATTACTGACCAGTAGGAAAAGTATTGCTGATTAAATTTTGAGCAAACAAAATACATTTTGAAATCGTTGTTCCCTTACATTGGAAATACAAACATAATGTCGGCTTTTAACTTTAGTTACATACAGTAGAATTTATCCCATCTAAAAATTTGGTATCTTGGGTTGTGACACTCAATAATATGTTTTACATGTAAACGAGGTAATATATCGTCAGTCAAAAGTCGGAAACAAACATTCACAATATAACATCGTCTAAATCATTTTGTGTTTGCATTGCTTCCGAATTCCTCATTAATTCGTATCTAAATTGAGTTCTTTGTCTTATCTACTGTACATACCTCTGACAATAACATCTACTTGTTCTTGATTGGAACCAACCCCACAACGATATCTACCGCCGTCATTTGTTTGAACTTTATAGATAGTCATATATCCACTATTTACATTCCAATATTTATTTCCTGCTTGGGTTAGGCTCAACCAACCCGAATCCGTTCTCTTCTGCCAATAGTAATACGACCCTTGCAATGTGCATGTTAAGGTAGTATTACTCCCCCATATGGCTATCGCTGAAATTAAACCAAAAATAAATAAGCGCAAACATTAATAGACATGTATGGTCAATAATTTCATTCAGGGGTCATGTTAGTATTAAGGACATGTATGGTAAAAACGTCCGTTGGTAGCCATGTTAGTATCAAGTACATTCATGGTGAATAAGGTCACCTAATGGCCATGCTTGAATTAAGAACAGTCAGGTTCAATACGATTTTTAATGGTCATGTTAGTATTTAGAACACGCATGCTCAATACTGTCATCAAGTGGTCAAGTTAGTATCAAAGACAGTCGTGGTAAATAAGGTCCTTCAGTGGTGGTCATGTTAGTATCAAGGAGGGTCATGGTAAATAAGGTACTGCAGTGGTGATCATGTTAGGATCAAGTACAGTCATGGTAAATAAGGTCCTTCAGTGATGGTCAGGTTAGTATCAAGAAGGGTCATTGTAAATAAGGTCCTTCAATGGTGGTCATGTTATCATCAATGAGAGTCATCGACAATAAGATTATTTAGTGGTCGTGGTAGTATTTAGAACACTCGTGATCAATAAGGTCCTTTAGTGGTAATATTTGTATTAAAGACAATCAGGGCCAATTAGGTCATTTAGTATCAAGATCAGTCATGGTGAATAAAGTCATTCGTTTTAAGGACAGTCATGGTCAATAAGGTCTTTCATATGTCCTACCTGTATTAAGGACAGACATGGTCAATAAGGTATGTTATATGTCATATTTGTATTAATGGAAGTCATTGTCAATAAGGTCTTTTATATATCCTACTTGTATTTAGGACAGGCATGGTCATTAAGGTCTTTTATATGTCCTATTTGTATTAAAGACAGGCATGGTCAATAAGTTGCTTTATATGCCCTATTTGTATTAAGGACAGTCATGGTCAATAAGATATTTTATATGTCCTACTTGTATTAAAGGCAGTCATGGTCATAGGGTACTTTACATGTCCTATTTGTATTAAGGACAATCATGGTCAATAAGGTACTGTATATGTCCTATTTGTATTAAGGTCCTTAAGTGGTAATTATACTCTGAAGGATAATGTATTTCTATTTGTGTCTTTTGGGGTTTTCCATTTTTAAGGTGGTCTCTTCGTTTCTCAGTTTATGATGGGTCTGTTTGATATGTATCATTTGTATGGTATTACATGTAGTGGCACGAGATAAGCTTTGGCGGTTAATTAAATGGGGTTATTAAATGGGGTGTTTATACGATATTGTATCGAGACTACTCACAGTGACTTGGAGAAAAAGGAGGTGTTGAATTCTGCATTCATTACTTTGACAATGTTTGATTTATGTAATAACTTAGAATATTATTTGTATGACTATTGTTAATTAATAAAATTTTGCATTCACATAAAAAAAATATGAAGTTACTGGGAGCAAACAATCATATATATACTGATTTGTCTCTTATTAAGCCAATTGGTAGATAATAGAAATAATTTAAATTCTGACGATGTCAAGAAGGAGAATTTAAGTTATGGCAGATTAGGTGGAGAATTCTTGATGAAAACAGGATTCTCATAGACGGTGTAAATATCTGCAAAAATAATGTAGTTGTTTAATATCCCTTGTTTGTGATTGGACAATGATGTAATTTCATGGTATCAATTCCATGGTTGAAAATCATGAGATATTTTAGACGATTGCCGCTTACGTAATCTTATCAACAATGTAGCAATACACATGATTACATTTCAATGGAGATAACTGAATTTTATTTGAATATCTCACGGCATCAATTGTCGATTTAATGGTGTAATTTTCACCCATTCCACGGTTGAAATAGCATGAATTTTTATTTTTTATTTTAGCTGATTACCGTTTATGTCATCTTGTCAATAATATGGAAATATGCATAATAATGATGTATGTATGTCTATCCTACACATGATTACATTAGAATGGAGATAACTGTATTGTATTTGTAATTTCTTTGCATCAATTGTCGATTTAATGGTCGCAAATATCCGTTTACTGGTTCCGCTAACGCATCGCCAGTAAACTCAATTTGCGACCATCAAATCTCCAATTGATGTCGTGAAATTTTCAAATACAATGCAATTATCTCCTCATAGACGGTGTAAAGGTCTGCAAATAAATGTGCCTACCTGTACGTCATATATGTGCACCTCGTAAAACTGCATTCAGATGATAAATTTGACTAAACACAACAACGGTTCTGATATTATATACAAACCGTATTACTATAGTTAGTCATATCATCAAAGTTGTGTTCCGCTTTACATAAACATGATTAAGTGTTTTAATGTCATAAAGAGTTCCCCGCATTTATACTGAAACGTCGTTAGAAAAATATATGATGCTATATTCACTAAACAATCATTTAATTGTTTCATCTTTTGAATTGCTATACTCATTGAAAACGAAGCTATATATATAAGTTCGTAACGTAACAAAAAATGGGAAACATTAATGAGGATAGCATGTGTAGAACATTGTGTATGGAGGATAGCAGAACATTGTATTGCATGTGTAGAACATTGTGTATAGAGGATATCAGAACATTGTTTTGTATGTGTAGAACATTGTGTATGGAGGTTAGCATAACATTGTACTGCATGTGTAGAACATTGTGTAAAATTGCACATTACGCTAAGATCGGAAACATAAACAGTATAACAGTCTATATCTCATTCTATATGACATTTTTGCCGAGTTTCATCTTAATGCATATACATTTATTGGGTTCGTTTGACTGCATTTTCCTAGTTTACTTTGCGTACCTCTAAAGACAATGTTCATATATAATTGTTGTATGGCAGTTGTACATAAATAAGTACCACCGTCATGTGGAGCAACATTATAGATAGCCAAATATCCAGTATTCACATTCCCGTATTTAGCACCTTGTTGAAGCATAGAATAACCAGAATTAATCCATTTTAGCCATTGGAAAGATGAGCCTTGTAGTGGACATGTTAATGTAGTTGTACTTCCTTCTATTGCTATCACTGAAATTAGATTGAAAATTGATTCACAAACTATACATAGAAAACATGATTATGCATGTTATAAACCAGATGTTGCTGTCTCCGGTTATCCGTTATTAAAAACCCTATTTCTATTTCTGGTATTAGAATGGACAAATTAAATTATTGTCTTTTGTGACTTTGATATTGATAATACTAAAAATGATCTTATCTTTCAAATATTTTTCAGAAGACATCAACACCTTGTTGAAAAGTAGTCGGTAGAGATGACGTAATATGGTATTGGCAATTATATTATAATTCGAAGATGACCATTGTTTCAATATTTTGTGGCACGATGGCCCTGTGTTCTATATTTGATGTTTGAGGCCATCAACAATCTTTATATTAAGTATACATGCATGGCAACTTCTGTGTAACGACGATTAGATATACTTTCTATGAAGTTCAAGATTTGACCGTACTGTATAACATCGCTGTTCACCAAGTTATATGTAAGGGTTGACACTTTACTCGTATGGTGAAACACTGGCATGATCGCATCTCTTTCACTAAAAAGGAAGTGTTGATCCCATAAACTATATAATACATAACTAGTGGACCATATAGTTAGTTTAATCCCACTACTTGTTTTTGAAGTGCCTATTCAAGGGACGGAACGTGAGCGGTCATGTATATATTTGTAGGTACGATTTTTACTCTGGTTTTACGATTATTCGATCCGATTTTGGATTTGTTCCTGCAGTGAGGTATAATTTGTTTTCCATTTTATTCGGAATGTTACAATTAAGCATAACAATATTGCGGATATCCATTACCGAACATTATGTTGTGCATGTAGAATACTGTGGAATTGCAAATTACACCGAGATAAACAGAAACGGCATAGACTCTGAGTCACCCTATCCAAATGCTATGTAATTCATAGTTTCTGTAAATATCCGTTTGCTAACAATACCCAACTTTTTAATTGCATTCGATTACAGGGCTTTTCTAAGATAAAACATATTAAAAACGTTTTGTTAATGATTTCGCTGAGACGAAGCGATATGGTAAATACAGTCTGTGTACGAACATTCATTTAGTCATTTGTTCTGTTATGGTTGCGGTTTACTTCTTAATGCTTATTGTTTTCGCTGGACTTCCCTTGTCTTATCTACTTTACTCACCTATAACAGTAACATATATATATCTTTCTTGTGAACCAACTCTGCAACGATAACTACCGACATCACTTGGATCGACAATAGATATAACCAGAGATGCAGTATTCACATTCGGGTATTTAGCTCCTTGCTGAAGTATAGACCAAACAGAATTCACCAACCTTTGCCATTGGAAAGACGACCCTTCTAATGGACATGTTAATGTAGTAGTACTTCCTGATATGGCTTCCACTGAAATAAGTTCAAAATTATTAAGCAGTAAATTATGAGTATCATTTACTTACAGAAAAGACAAAATGACATTTCAAAAATAAATAAACGAAGCAATGAGGAAATGACTAAAGAATGTTTGTTCGTGTTTATCTATGCTTTTATACAGAGGATAAATGGCACAAGTGCCAAAGTTAATATTACATGAAAGTTCAACAAACAGTGTTTTGTCGTTTCTCAACATCTTTTTTATATTTGTATGAAACGAAATAAAAAACTAATTCATAAATAATGTTGTAATGATAGTAAAAAAAATATATTACACAAAGCTTATTTATTTGCTTTTGAGATGTATATGTTATCTGGATGTGAATTGATTGATACCGAACATATCAGTCTACCGAGCCAGAATATGAAGTTTGTTGGCGAGTTTGTTAAGATTGTTGCATTTTTCCTTTAATGGTGATATTCATTGTTTGTTTTATTACAAACATCAAAGTCACCCATTTTCATTAAAGGTTTTGTTTACCAATGCCGTTCCGGTTTAGAAAACACAAAGGTCGCGACCTCCCTTATGACGTAAAAATGATGACTTCTCAGTAGAGGTTATCAAGAATTGTGTAAAGTACATTGTTGTAGGATGATGTTTACTGATATTGCTAACACGACAGTTCCTAAAAACAATAATGTTAACTAGCTAATGGTGTTGATGAATATTATTTACTTTTGTCATCTTCACAGGAATTATCGCTTAAATGTTGGGAGAATTTGGTGATAACTCCTGTTGACTGTTGATAAGTCCTGCTCAGCTCACGCGAACTTTGATACGAGGTTTGCTTATGGAGTCAGCAGGTAGATATAGCGGGAGTGACGGACGATAATTTACTAGTATTGCCCTATATATGTAACAGTATCCATAGATATTTGTGACGAAATCTACTTAATTTGCTTCCTCAAAAGAAATTGTTTTAACTGAAAAACGTTTAATAAACCTTCATTTCTTTTGGTTCTATATGTCCTTCTTGAGGAATTCCCGATTTAATGCCGACAAAAAGAAGCAGAAAATGGCATATTGAATTTTTCGGGATTTTTTTTTGACCGCTTTAAGCAGTCATCTTTCGACCTGTCAACTATTTAACAAATAGTTCATGGCACTGAGGGCCATATGGCAATTTATGGACTGGGATGTCACGAACAAAATACTATATGGATCGAAGCGAAGCTGAAGTCCATATAGTATTTTGTGGATGACAGACCGGTCCATAAACTGCCATATGGCCCGAAGTGCCGTGAACTATTTGTTATATTATACTTCGCGTCCAAGAACAAGCCCAATTATCTCCCGAAATAAAGACTCGAAAACGAGGCAGTTCACTGCCGGTCCATATAACGTTATATTGACCAGCTGCGCTAACAAAGACAAATAGGGAAAATAAAAACGTAAAGTATAATATATGACAATACTACCATTTGCATATATGTGTACATAAACGGCATATTTGTTTATTGTTCTTAGCTCCGCCTTTAATAAGTATTTTTTTATTACGAGAAAGGTATAAACATTTGAATCTACTTTACAAACTCCGACATGTTAAAAAATGTGGAAATTAAGCTCCGTCAGAAGTCGACTCAATATTTCTATGCTATTCACGTAGTAAAGAGGCGTAAATTGCCCCCTCCCTTTCTGATATACCGTGCATGTAGATCTGACATCAATCGGGAGAGGAGCAGGTTCAAATAACTTTATATATAAATTCATAGAGAACTGAAAGGGTCGAAAATTATCATGATCTTTCGTACACACAAGTAAGCATTAACAGTTTAAAGTTGTACATCATATCCATAGAATGTGATCACATTTTTTTTCACATATGGAATGTTTATGTCAATTGTTAAACTCATAGAAGAAGTTTTGATTCGCTTGGAAGAGTTACTATGATTTGATATACTCACTACAAAGTCAAGAAATTTTGAATAGACCAGTTTTTGTACTAAAAATTCAGAAGTTGTCTGAACAGATTCTGAGCATTCTGAGCATTGACTGATAATTCTGAACATTCTAAACATTGAATGAACAGATTATGAACATTCTGAACATTTTCTGAAAAGTATGAACAGATTCTGAACATTGTCTGAAATTATGAACAGATTCTCAACATTCTGAATGTCGTCTGAAAGTCTGAACAAAGTCTGAACATTCTGAACATGTCTGAATAGAGTTTGGACATTTTAACTAAATATATCATGTGATATTTCACTTATTAATTACTTCAAATTACAACAAATATATTATTTCATTTCTCATTAAATTTCCTTTATTTCAATCTTTCTTCTTACATCAATATATTTCACTTCATTTGCATTAGATGTTAACTAAATATAGAAAGTGATATTTCACTAATTAATTTTGTTATCTTAAATTACAATAATATTATAGTATTTTGTGGATGACAGACAGGTCCATAAACTGCCATATGGCCCGAAGTGCCGTGAACTATTTGTTATATTATACTTCGCGTCCAAAAACAATTATCTCCCGAAATAAAGACTCGAAAACGAGGCAGTCCACTGCCGGTCCATATAACGTTATATTGACCGGCTGCGCTAACAAAGACGAATAGGGAAAATAAAAACGTAAAGTATAATATTATTTCATATCTAATTAGATTTGACTTTTTCTTTATTTCAATCTTTTTTGCTAAATCAATATATTTTACTTCATTTTTATTAGATTTTAACTAAATATAGAATGTGATATTTGTGACAGAGTCTCAAACATCCTTAACAGTGTCTGAATAGTCGACTGATTCCCGACATTCTTAAAATTTTGTGATATTGTTTAAAAGTTCTAATGTATTTTTTTTACAGGACTTATATTTGCAACCCAAAGACTTTTTCTATTTATTCAAAAATGGACAATTTAAATACTCATCACATATCACGATTAATTAGATGGATTTTAGAAAAAATAAATAAAAAATTGCATATTGTATAATAAAAGTTTGAGCTGTGTTGATATAGCTGTGCATGTCAGGTTACTAAATGCAAAATACACATTATTCACGGGTACGTCTAAACACCGTTCAGGACTTCTGAGTGCACTCAGGACAAACAATGTGCACTCAGGACATGAAAAAAGGGCTTATCAGATATTTAGGTAGATCATCTTATTCGAACTTTTATTTGCAATCGTATGCAATAGGTTTGAAATCGATAGTATCAATATTTTTTAATCTATAACCATTTTGGTGCGATACGTGCCATATCTGTGTAGTCAATCGTGCGTGAACGCATGTTTATTGTAGCCATTGGTGCGGAGATGGTCATCAAGCGCGCAATAAACAAAAACGAAGAATATAAAAATGATATATAAAAAATTAATACATTGTTGTGTTGTAGATATGCAATTAAAACTTATTCATATCTATACGGAAATAAAATTATATTATTTTTTTTTCAATATGAAATTGATTTTTTTTATCCGTATTTTTAAGACATTTTCTTTATCCTGGAACTAAATTAAATGAATTTATCCCGATATAAAATGTGATTTGTTTTTAATTTATATATGCACATATAAAATGAGATTTTTAGTCAGATATTGCAAATGAGATGAGAATAATTATTTGTTCATTTAAGTTCATTTTGCAACAAGAAATTTTCATTTTTAAATTGTAATGAGAATTTGTTTTTTAATAAAGTTTGAAATTATAAAATATTATTGAAATTTGCAGACTAAAGGAAAGAAGGTGTGTGTACCTTAAGAAATCCAGCAATGTTGTGACAATCCATTGTTACTATACTTCTTTGAAGAGGGACAATTCGTATAAAAACGTGTAAGTTGGTTTGAGAACCTTCCAGAACAATACCTATCTCGACAGCATGTAACTATCGTTGAATATTCCGGTATCTGTCCACGTGGTAGTGTACCTCATGGTAATGCAAAGCGGATTTCCTATGAATATGTAAGAACCGACCCCAAAGTAATCGAAGAAATCCGAGGTCGTCTCAATCAAAAACAATCGTGCTCCGATATATGCAAAGTCTTAGAATTTAAAGACTTAGACAACGTAATCACCACCAAATTTGCAATTTGAAGCACAACACAAAGAAGAAAGGCCGATTGGGTGCTATTGGAAACGTTGCAGACGAGGTCATACACTGACCAGATGAAAGACATGCAACAATTCTTGAAATTCGATCCAGATCACATTCTTGGTATTGACAGAACTTTTAAGTTGGGAGCAGTTGATGTTGCGAACTTTGTTTATAAAAACATAAAAGTTGTAAATAAAGAAACAAGTGACCATCCAATATTTGTCGGACCTATGTTTCTTCACTGGGATGGATCCTTCCTATTTTACCATACATTTCTGTTTCATATAAAAGCTAGACTGTCGGAAACCATAAGACACATAGACATTCGTATCGGCAGCGACGATCAATCTGGTTTGACCAAAGCCATCGATGATGTATTTCCTGATGTCCAACGCCTTCTGTGTGTACCAAACATATCAAAGACAACATATCCGACCATTTGAAAAACAAAATCTGCGTCACTGATAAAGACCGAGCTGAAATATTATCAGAATGTTTGGTTACGCAGGTTTTCTGAACGCATGAGACCGGTCAGAATTCAACTTGCTATCGAATGAAGTATGTACCAAGTATCCATACCTGGAGTCGTATAGCAACAGCCGTCTTAGAGACCGACTTCAAGACCATGTTCTTCATCCAAAATCACAACTACAGCACGAACTATTATGGACAAACAACAAGCCTTTGACTGGACGCCACAACCCCTTCCTGAGCTGACAACCAAACTATTGAACGTCGTTCGTAATCAACATGTAGACTTAAACGGTCTCTTTATGGTACCGGAAACTACGAACTCTGTGGGAGAAACAAAAGACATAGTGTTTTTCACTAATGTTGGTTTTCAAAGTTGTTGAACGACTACACTACTCTAGTCACAGCCTTCAAATCTGCATGTTCAGATTTCGAAGTTCTCAAACCCCAGAAACTTGCCAAGAAACTCTCCAGAACAAACGACCTCGAACAAATTGTGCACAGCCATGTACTTTAAAAAAAAATATAATTTCCATAGTATCTACTCTTTATTTAAAAATAATTCCATTTGGTATGTAATTTTAAAAATAATTTTAAGTTGCATAGAACTTACGCAAACAAAAATCTCTCTTTTCTGAAAGGATTCATATTTTTAAACTCTGTGATTGTAATACTAAGTACGTACGCACAAAACACGTTTCATGCATATAACTATTTATTATGTATACCTGTCTTTGCTATGAATAATTATTTATTAAATAAAATATATAAAAATCCATTTTATGGTGTAATTTGCTTGGCCAAGAAACGATGGAAATTTGTTTATTAGATTTTCATACATGATCGATCAGTCATCCGGTTGTGTAATGGGCGGCATGTCAAACGGCTATAATAAAATCCTTCATAACTCCTAAATCGTTCAAGTTATCTGCACAAAACTTTGACAGTTCAATAACTATAATGTACTGACGTAATATGCATGTCCTGTATCAAACTAAAATAATCACATCATGTGCTGAGTGCCCTTTGGAGGTTCTGAGTGCACTCAGGAGAACTGAGCGGTATTTAGACGTACCCATTATTCACAGCTTTCCACACTTTGATATATAAGATGGGTAAATGTCTACAATTATAAAATTTTCATTTCATGAAAAATGGGTGCATTAATTATTTCTTAAAATAAAATTTAAAAAACAATGTTTATAGAGAAAGAAAAAACATCATCGATTAGAGACTTCTTTTTATATAGTATTCAATAGTTAACATATTTAACTTTTATGTAAAAATTGTTAAACAATGTTGTCTTTTAGAAAATCTTTGTAATCAGAAAAGGTGGGAAATTGCATAAACTTGGATGGTCTATAGAAATTTTATGTACAGTGTAGTTTTTTCTTCATCTAAAATGGATGAAATGGATCAAGAGATGGTTTATTGAATTTGTTTATATACAAAGTATTTTTTTAAATACTTTCATAGTTATTTTTTTTTCTACATAGATACATGTATAGGGTGTCCCAATGCTACATTTGATCTATGGCTTCAAAACTTTGTATATTGATTCATCCATGCAGAGATATGACACCTCTCTACTACATTTAAACTGGATGCAGGTTTACCGATTGGCAATTGATACCATACTGTTTTATGATATACAGGTCAATAAAATTATTTTGATCTTACTTACATCCTTACTTATAGTATAGATTGTTGCTTTAGCACTTAAGTTAGGGTCACCTAAAGGTTTTTAATTAATTTGTAAAAAGCAATTAATTAGTGAAATATCATTGCTATATTTAGTTAAAATCTAATGAAAAATAAGTAAAAATATTGTTTTAAGACAACAATTTGAAATAAAGAAAATGACAAATTTAATAAGAAATGAAATAATATAGTTGTTGTGATTTAATTTAAAGAAAAATTAGCGAAATATCACTTTCAATAATTATTTAAAATGTAAATTTAATAAGAAATGTTCAGATTATGTTCAGAATTTTCAGTCAATGTTCAGAATGTTCAGACTGTTCAGACAATGTTCAAACTCTGTTCAGTCAATGTTCAGAATCCTCAGAATCTGTTCAGAATGTTCAGAATCTGTTCGGAATGTTCAGAATCTGTTCAGAATTTTTCAGAATTTCTACCACAGAAACTGGAATATTCAGGATTTCGTGACTTTGTAGTGATTGTTGGTATATATTTCTGCATACTTCACTTCTTATGCTGTGCAGATCAATCGTTCCCTACCGACAAATGGATCAATGAAAATTAGAGTCATCAAATCAGTTCAGCTTTACAAATTAAGATTTGAAAAGCAGTAATTTGATTGGACAAGCAAAGGTCATCTGAATGAGACCCTTTATGTCAGCTACGTGATATCGATGTTACAACATGGGGTAAAAATTAAATAAATATTATCAACGTATGATATCATAATTGTAATTTTTCTGCCGTTATCTAAAATTACATAACGATTGAAGTTGAAGATTGAAGAAACTATAGGCATTGAACAGCTACGAATTCAAATGACAGGTTTTAAAAAGCTGTACATGTATATGGGGATATTCTGTTTGTGTTTATATTACATAATATTTGATAAATTACAAAATTTTAAGTTACAAATACTTTTCTTTCTAAATAACCACTTACCATCGGTTGATGAACAAACTTTGAAAATCAGTAATAAAATGAATCCTAACATTTTAATATTTTAATCAGTTCCGAGACCTTAACACGGAAGTAGATACCTGTTTGCAATTTAAATACATGTCTACTAGACCATGCAGTTGCACACAATATATATACTATATTCAACCGATTATTTGCTTGCCTTTAGAAAATGTTATAACCAGTTTGTTTATTTATATCGTGTCGCGATCAGGTAATATTATCACTCTCCTTTTTGGTACTTCTTTACGTTTTGTTTCTTTGACGTTGGGTTTATCTAATACACTTTTTGTGTTGCTTTACCCGGTCAAATGATAAACTGTATATCTGGATGACACCCTCCCTCCCCCCCCCATTTTTGGTTGTTTAAATGTGTATATTTGTTATTTTGTAGTATTTGACATTTATAGCAATATCACTTTACTCCGTACAACTGACATTTACTTCATGAATTACAGACTAATTATCTACATGATTTCTTTTTTTCATCTTCATTACATTTTAATAGGAAATAGGGGCAGTCGTGGTCGTGATCGTATGATAGTTGGATTTAGAACCACCCTATCACCACTAACGTTGTAATTTCATATCCCTCTAATGGCGAGGTGTACTCTATGCAAAATTAGATGATAAAGTTTTTCAGTGGCTTGCAACACCATAACCCTATCCCTAACCCTAATAGAAATAAATTTAATGACGTATATATATATTATATGATCTTCTATTCAGAAGGAATATGTTGGCACTTTTTTACTGATTTATTTTGTCAGATACTAGTATGCTGACATCTGTCTGAAATACTCCAATCATAGTTAAACCCGGTGTCGAATGAATCTGGGCTACAATAAAAATCAAGCTACTTTTTGTCATTTTGGAATGAAACTTTCGTAAGCCAGAGAGTTGTTCCAAATGATAGCCATGAGCATTTGCTACCTCAACAATACTTTAAAAATACTATTCCAGTTATTCCCCTTTTGCCACGTTCTGATAAATTAAGAGAAGTCTAGAAAACAAATACGCCCGCTTGATATAAGACTTTTCAAGATACAATTTGTGAATCAAATGGGGGTGGGGTGGGGAGAAGAAGAAGTAAGTAGCGAGATCTATTTTTAATCTGATAGATTCATCCCCGAAATAGATATACAAATCTCATGTACATCTGCATAAAAATCCAGCATTTCATTTATTATAATAGATTTACAAATCTAAATACATTCAAGTCAAATAAAAGTTAAATATATATATAGATATTTGAAAACGAATTTAAATAAATTGCTATTATGAAATAGATAATGCATTTTCTGTTTTCCGACACATTCGAACGTAACAAGAACATGACGAATATCATTTATCATAATAAACAAGCAATACAGAGTTACTATGATGTAATGGTTAGCGTAATCGTATCAAGTGCCGTAGATCTACGTGGGTAGATCGTGTGTTCGATAGACATCGGGACAAACCAAAGACTATAAAAGTGATATAAACACATAGCGGTAAATAATAAAGGTAAAGACTAGTTGGCTCGGAGTCGGTATACTGTGCCCAATGGAGCGGCATATTCTACGTGCATTGTTCTAATGAGTAAGCACTATTAAAATCCAACTCTGTTGTTCTAGTTCAAAGCGGACAGCACCATCCCATAAACAAATTAATATGCTCTTCCCACGATATAGTTGAACTAAAAGTCACTTAAAGGTAAACAACAATCGCTCATTTACTCACGTCATTGAAACGATTCAGTGAAAAAAGCGGTATAGTAGAATAAAAAAACACCTACTGTGTATGGCCAAAGTGAATCATCAAAATGGCCGACGAAAATAACAAATAAAATGATGATACCATTTCCTTTAATTTTCCTATAATATGAAATAAGAATGGCGATCAATTTTATATGTGTGTTAAGTAGGATTAAAACGGTAGCATTTAATGACGTCACGGTGTTTATGAAAAATAGTCTGCTGAAACAATGGGCGGAAAAGGTAAACAAATGTCAACACCGCAGAAAGAAGTTGCTATATCTTTGTTCGAGGATGGAGTAAATCAGCGCCAAATTGCAGAAATATTAGGAGTAAGTCAATCAGGTGTGTGAAAATGCTTGAAGCGATTCAATCAGCGTGAAAGTTGTGAAAATGAACGACAGAAAGATTCTGCGTTGTTAGAAAACGGAAAGACGACAACGTTTGCCGGAAATTACGAACAAAGTATATTTAGGTTCAGAGGCGTTTTTCTAAACTTTATTTAATTTTAGCTGCAAGCTTGCTATAAGAATTCTTAATTTGTATGTTATTACTCTTCTTCATTTAATGCTTTTTGGATTTCCATTCATTTGGCTTCAATCCCCACTGATGAGACAGAAGTTGATGATATCCGCATATGGTGCAATAATGCCACGTTTGTATGCTCCGAAATTACTGGGTCGATGTCACAGTTGGTGCATGAACTATTTGTTCCATGATAGCATCATCAGCCCAGTAACTAGCAATTTTAAGAAATTGTCATCATATTATATTTTACGTGTATATGATTTAAACAAAGCATTAGATGATTTTGGCCTTATTTTCTTGACATTATGTGTTTTAATATCCTTAACAATTTGCTACATTTTTGATTTGTTGCATTAACATACAAACAACCTTCAATACTTCCTTTCTATCTATGTAATGTATATACTACGTATCTCAATTGTACATGATCCACGAAATGGAGCTACCTTACTCCTATTTGTTGTACGAAACAGATATCACAAAGTTATCAAAGTAAATAACCTACCTTCCATCTCTCAAGTGAGTGGTGATCACTAGTGTGCGATTTAGGTCCCACAAAGTTATGAAAGTAAATAACCTACCTTCCATCTCTCAAGTGAGTGGTGATCAGTAGTGTGGAATTTAGGTACCACAAAGTTATCAAAGTAAATAACCTACCTTCCATCTCTCAAGTGAGTGGTGATCACTTGTGTGGGATTAAGGTACCACAAAGTTATCAAAGTAAATAACCTACGTTCCATCTCTCAAGTGAGTGGTGACCATTAGTGTGGGAGTTAGGTACCACAAAGTTATCAAAGTAAATAACCTACCTTCGATCTCTCAAGTGAGTGGTGATCACTAGTGTGGGATTTAGGTACAACAGGGTTATCAAGGTAAATAACCTACCTTCCATCTCTCAAGTGAGTGGTGATCACTTGTGTGGGATTTAGGTACCACAAAGTTATCAAAGTAAATAACCTACCTTCCATCTCTCAAGTGAGTGGTGATCACTAGTGTGGGATTTAGGTACCATAAGGTTATCAAAGTAAATAACCTACCTTCCATCTCTCAAGTGGGTGGTGATCACTAGTGTGGGATTTAGGTATCGAAAGTTATCAATGAAAATAAACTACCTTAAATCTCTCAAGTAAGTGGTGATCACTAGTGTAGGAACTAGGTATCGAAATGTTATCAATTAAAATAATCTACCTTCCATCTCTCAAGTAAGTGGTGATCACTAGTGTGGGATATAGGTATCACAAAGTTATCAAAGAAAATAACCTACCTTCCAGACAATTTTCAGACGCATATACAGGGGTGGATCCAGGGGGCGCACTTAAATCTTAAATTGGAAAAAAAAAATATTTGCGTAAAATCGTGATTTTTCACACGAAATACCCCAAAATTGTTCGCGC
Organism: Gigantidas platifrons; assembly: GCA_002080005.1. Classification (NCBI taxonomy): domain Eukaryota; kingdom Metazoa; phylum Mollusca; class Bivalvia; order Mytilida; family Modiolidae; genus Gigantidas; species Gigantidas platifrons. The sequence continues at coordinate 86,691 of MJUT01034363.1, forward strand.
CACCCTCCGCTCGGCGCAATTTTTTAAGTGCGCCTCCCCCTAATTAAAACTCCTGGATCCGCCCCTGATATATATATCTATCTATAAATCAATCTCTAATTAATTTTCCAAACGTTTCATTTGGAAGTACAGCTTTCTTCGGTGGACTATAACAATCGGCGTGAGGATATAAAGGATCAGTTAATAAAATGGGGATATTGAAAAATGTACTATTGAAAATCAATTAAAAAAAGTTGACATGCTAAAAAGAGAAAATATTCTGCAGTATAATACTAAAAAACAAAACAACCGAGTTACGCTAGTTTTAACATACTACAAAGTCCTCCCCGATATTCACACAATTCTAAGGAAAAATATCAGAAAGAATGAAAAATGTCTTTAGAGAACTTCCGATTGTTTCATATAAACGAAATAAAAACATCAAAGATATACTAGTACATCGTAAACACAGTATACAGTTTTATAATAGAGAAAACGGATGTAAAAGATGTTGGAAAATTTGCACATTCTGCAAACATTTAATATAATTGCTAAAATTTCAGGACAATGAGGGAAAAATGTACAACATTCATGGTGATATCAACTGTAAAACAACTAGAGTGATATATTGTATCTTTTGTACAAAATGTGATAAAAATATTTACGTTGAGCAGACAGGGGACAACTTTTACCAACGAATGCTGTTAAAATTTTCGAAAATTCGCACTAACAAAACAGAAGATCATGTGGCAAATCATCTTTGTAACAATAATCATACTGTGGAAAATTATAAAGTCATAGGCATTGAACGAATCAACGAGGGTGGAATTCTGAGAGAAGTAAAATAATCATTCTGGATTAAAGAACTAAAAACATATGAACCGCAAGGACTTAATAAAAAATTAGATCGGCACCGAAAGAAACTTTTTCCCGGAAAATCAAATCATAATATTGTAACGCCACGTAACTATGTAATGTACAATTTGTTTTCATGTAATCATTCCACAATAAATTCCACTGAAGAAAGCTGTAATTCCAGCTGATAATTATTAGTATTTTTTCGCAAGACAAGAATGAACAGGTCCATATCAGATGAGCTCGTCGAGCGAAAACAAATACTATTAATTTTTTTATCAGTAATTTCACAATTTTAACACAGCTTTGTGATTTTTTTGCTGTGTTTTGACCTTTATTATTTGTTTTGCTTTGCTATAATTTATTTTTTTACCACGAAAAACTGTGCACTACTTTTTGTCGAATTGTTATGCGTAGTGCGGTCTAACGTTACGTCACTAAACCTTTCATTCAAACATGTGATGGCAGCCGAACAAGCGGTGAGAAAGGAATTTCGGCTGAAACGAGTGGAAATGTCAACCTGTAACCAATGGCATCTTCATTAAATAGTATAAAAAGATAGGTTATTATGTTTGAAAACTATCTTAATGTTTTTTGAAAGACGAACATGATTCATTGTGCATTTATTTTCACTTAGTCCTTTCTGGCGGTCTTTCACTAATTGGGGGGGGGGGGTATTATATGTCTCTAATTAATTTCTCTTATTTCAGGAAACTATATTTATCAGATACCCCCTAGATACTGTTGATGTGTTACGCTTAAATAAATTGTAGCACTTCTTGGTGTCTGGCCAGGTCTGATTAACGGCAGCATAGTTGTATTGTGTTTTATATTGCATGTGTTTATTATGATGCTAACACAGTTTTGTTCCATTTCTTATCTATAATGCTTATATTAATCATATGTCATGAATTGTTTGTGAATAATTGTATTCGTAATTATGTCATGTCCATAATTGTTTATTCGTAATTACGTTACTAAACATATGTCAAAATTTCCTGGTTCGCTATTTGGCGGATCATAATCATTTCTTTGTTCTAGAAATTCTCAAAAAGATAGCTGTATTCTTCCATTTTAACAGTGCAACATCATAGCAGACGCTTTTAGGGAATGTGTATATATTTCATTTATTTGCAGACATGTTATTTATTTTGCTCTGGTGAAAAAAAAACAACAACAACAACACTGTTTTATTTATATTTTCAATGCAAATATTTGTTCGTCTTTGTTTATTAACCTGACATGAACTTTGTGTATTGTCGTGAAGTTGTTTTCCTCAATATTCATGAGCTTTGGTCGGTGAAGCGCGATTGGTCAAAAAGTGCGATAGATTCTTCGCGATGTGTTGGCGCATGACAAATGACCAACAGCTGATAATTTCTAGTATCTCGAGTCGGTGAACAACTGAACGTTGTTACTAAATTTATCGGATAGTAAAGATCAAAGGAAACTGTATCGGTAATTTGTTACAGTTTCCTTTGATCTTTACTATCCGATAAATTTCAGATTGTCTAATATCGAAAGATTGCATTTCCAAAACTATCAATGTGTAGTTGCCTTTTCTCTGATATTTCAATAAATCAACGGAGTAATTATTTTTTCTATGAAATCCCTACCACAACGATGTTTGTGGATACCATTATATAATATTATATTGTGTTTGTAAATATTCGTGCAAAACAAAATTCACACGTTGTTGGATGTAATATGTATCATACCATTCAAATACTAGTTGAGCGAATTGTATCTATTTTTTGTACTTGTGTACGGGTGTGCCGGGGGTAGAATAGGCACCACGTTTCTACGTCCTAGAGGCACTAGTTCTCTAAAAGGGGTAAACCCCGCGGGAACCTCGGGGTATAGAAATGGGACCGAGAGCTTCTTCGGCTTGAAGGGGCGTCCGTCGGTTGTGCGGGATGTATAAATTGACAACCAATCCGTCCTTCGGATGAGACGTAAATAAAACCGAAGTCCCGTGTTGAGAGATTGCCACCCTCTTCGCACGTTAAAGAACCCAGTGTAGCAGTTCATTATGAGCATTATGCTCATGATGAGTGGTTCGTAAGAGACCTGTTGCACTGGCAAAATTCTCCGTCCCTACCCATCACATTTCCTTGTTTCGAGTCCCGTGGCGTTTAAATTATTCTCGTCCTGAATATAGCTGAAAAATTGCTCGCTGGACGTTAAACATCAATCAATCAATCAATCAATCAATGTGTTATTGTATCAAATAGCAAAATATAAATTGTATGTTCAGATCTTATTAAATCAAAAGACTTCACTATAGAGAAAGTGATTTCTTATTTCTCAACAGTATTACACATAATTTAATTTAAGTATGTTTTATTGTCATAAAACAACAAAACAATTCGACACCGGTTATACAAGATAAAGATGCCTTCTCTATATTACATATGTCTGTAAAGAGCACACTAAGTGCATATATTGCAATGCATGTACGACGAGAGGAAGATTTCTAGTTGACCCTCTAAGCCTTCACTGCATGTACGAAGAGAGGAAGATTTCTAGTTGGCCCTCTAAGCCTTCACTCTTTATTCACTCGTCAAAATAGCGATCAGTCAATATCACTCTGAGGTAGTCTTTGGCTGAATAACAAAACATAATTTTCATCTTAGCGTTACTCGTCTGTAATACGAAAAATATTTATGATTCTTCAGATGATCGTGTTTACGTAAGTGACATCATTTTGTCTGTGCGTTGGTGATTCTACAATACAGAAGAAGTAATCAATATTTCCAACTATAATATCAAGAAAATACTTTCATTGTGTTGCCAGTATCATTTCGGTTTTGATGGCTACATGTGTTAAGGTTTGTTATTTACATTAGATAAAGAAAACAATTAATGCATTGGCCAATTGAAATGAGAGTCACATGATATAATTTGGACATTTTCTTTCTAAAAATAACAAGTTGTTAATACTGTTGCCCTGTGAATAATTCCTCTATTTACCGGTAAGTAACAATTAGCAAGCCTCTGAACGAACACGTGTTATATCACACACAATACGTAATTATTATAGGCAAACAAAGTAATGGCGGTGTCAAAGAATTGAAACTCAACTAATGTTAACGGTAACACAAATATGGCAGGGAGGCGACAACGATATGCTTTAGATAACCTATTGGTTACCGGAAGGGATTTGTACTTTGAGACACCTGAATCATTTATTGAAGTAATGGGGAAAGCTTACATTGATGCGAGGAGGAAACAATCTAACAAATATACATGTAATAAACAAAAACAGATTAAACGGAAAACTTAAAATACTTCATTAGTATAAAATTGGAACTTATAATTGATCTCTTCGAAGTGTTTGGTTGCTTAAAAGACACACCATCAAATGACTGTTTTATATCTTCAGCATTAGAAAATGGAGAATAATAAATAAAAGTCAAGAGAAAATACAAGTTAAAACCGCTATGCCGTATTGGTTTGTGCATGGACGATCGTGGGTTAAATTCCAGGCTAAAAACAAAGACTATGAAATTGACAATGGTTAAAATTCAGTCAATATCGCGGTGGTAAAGTGTAAATTAAGATATGTGATTGGTTTGTTATGTGTTGGGATGATGTCTCCATGAAACAACTGTTGATTCTGTGTATCGGCAGTATCAATATCAAAGCTTAATATCTTATCGATAGGTAACGTTTTATCGCTAGTAACTGGTTATTTCTCTATAGCCTCCAAACATCTAATCACCCATACATCCCAACAGTAATCTAAGACAATAGCTAAGCATATTCCAAAATAGTTTCAGAGAAAGATTGTATAGGTTTGTAAGGGGAAATTATCGTTTTCCTATTTTAATGAGTTTTTGTGTGATGCACATGGTATTTAATGTTTTTAATAAATAAGTAACAGATATGTAAAAGTTCCATTTTACCACAATCATTCTACATACCTGTATTCTGTTGTAATCCATCATATATATGTAAATCTAAGTTGGAGGATCTACAAGACAAGACACATACACACTTTTATACTAAAGTGACATAACTGTTATTTATTGGAGACAAGTTACTAAATAGTTATTCGTTCTGGCTGGAACTCAACACCTACCAACACGAAAAATATAATTGTTGGTAAATCTTCACTGGCAACTCGAATTGAAAGTCACATCAAAATAATCAAATATATCTATATTTAGCAGTTTATCTATCATATAAAAGATTGATTTTTGATTTTTTGTATTTGCAAGCCACTTTCAACAATATTTCAGCTATATCATGGCGACCATTTTTAGTGGTAGAGGAAGCCGGAGTACCCGGAGAGAATTGCCACCGACCATGGGCAAGCAACTGGTAAACTTTTTTGTAATTTACAAAGCCGGGCACGAACCCACGCCGTATTGGTGATAGGCTTGTATGAGTTGTTAGATCCAACGACGTAGCTCATTGAGCCACCCGGGCCCCTCATATCAAGGAAACTACCACTCAACCACACTATTTTGATATATCATATATTTAAATTAAAATACAGGTGTTTTGTAAATGCATTATCAATGATTGTCGCAAGCCTATTTCATTTACCCTCTATCGCATACCCTATATCGCACCCATAGACCTATATTGCATACCCTATATCGTATGGTTGTCTTCTTCGAAGGCCTTGTTATATTGATCGTTTTTCCGAAGAACATCTCTTTCTTACTGAAGCTAATAATGTAGTGTTGCGTACTGTGCGGTCTGTACAGTATACTTTGTTAATACTTGAAGAAGACTAACAGCATTAATAATTTTCTTCGTCAAGAAGTAAATAAATATAGGATAGGGTGTTTACTTTTATTGCTTACTGTATATTTTCAGGTCTAAGAGCTGATTATAAACATGAGCTTGGTAAAACACTTCAGGCAACACAAATACATGTATTATCAAAGGCATGGTTGAAATATATGATATAATGAACATTACATGTCAAAATCTGGATCACGTGCCGCATCAACCCTCGACTTATATCACCCCCCTCGGGCCGGTGGCCCTTGGGGTGATATAGGGTTATCGGGTTGATACGGCATGTGAAACAGATTTTGACATGTAATATTCAGTACTTATCATAACATGAAATATTCTATTATTTGTATCGTGACATAGATATCATCTTTTTCTATAACTTAGTTTTGACCTACGTATGCAATATGTCTCCCATCATCATTAACACCAATGAATGGTTTTGTGAATCAAAGATACTAGGCATCACAAAACGGTAACAATTGTTCATAGAACTTTCTAACACTACTTAAGGTTGGCATTTTATATTTATTTCTTATTGTATCTTTTAAAATCCATTGACCAGTATATTTTCCCACTCTTTCGATAGTATGGTAATATTGACTGGGATGTCATTAGAAGCCGGCAACCGGCGAAAATCTCCCGTAATTTCAGCTGTCGTCGCCGGTAACTGTCTTATTGTTAAAAATATAAAATGAGGGCAAATCGTGTATGCATTAAATCCTAACTTTAAATTATTTTCTTTGAAAGGTATGATGTATTTATCACGTTGATATTGCATTTACAGGACATTGACATCGTGGAATTGTTTACAAATTTTCACTCTCGTGTCTATCGTATTCTTATATGAAACGACGCGATGAGTTCCGAAAAATATTTTTAAGTTTTTGATTAATTCCTCCTTCAATTGGAGCACCCTAACTGGGGTACAGACATTGACTATGGCGGCGCCTGAAAAACGTCTAAAGCAAGGGTCGCTGTATGGCTTCAAATTCATTAAAAACTCGAGATTGGATGAAAACAATGAAACAGGCAACTAGAATATATCTTTTTATATTATTTCAAAAGTTTTAATACACCATTTCAAAGATAAATACAAGATTTTGGGAGATAAACATGATGACACTTGACCTACATACATCGATTTTGATTGATTGACAACTTTATGCATATAAAATCATAGTAAATGATACTAGACAGACACTTCCATATTCTATAAAATATAAAAATAGTGTTCAGAGTTGTCAGAATTCATCAGTTTTAAAATAAAAATACATATGAATTGAAAGTGTATTTTTTGTTTGGGGGGGGATATATTCATCCAAAATAAATGTAAATTTCCGTTTCCAATTGTATACATGTATTACGCACACGTATATATATATATATATA
>MJUT01034363.1:102716-118316 GCA_002080005.1 Gigantidas platifrons
CAATAGTCGTAGTGTTACCTTGTCTCGTAAGGTTTTAATCTAGGGATAGACGTAAGACATGTGTATAAGCGTGTGTAGATGATATATATATATACTTAATATTATAATTTGACAGCAATCTAACTCAGCAATTTTTAACATATTGTATAGGATAATGAATGAATTCATTATACAGTCACGGGAAATAAAGTATATTATACAAACGTCTAAGCAAGTGACAACCATACAATATATCTGTCCCACTGGATCTGAAAGTTACTAAGGATACTAGGTTAATACTTAATATTAAATATACGTCTGAAAATTAAACCAAACAGTGTTAGAATTAGATTTTAGAAGCTGCCAAATTTTTGTTCTTCCCTCGACGGGATTTGAACTCACACCATTATATATATATATTATCCCACCCCCACCCCCCTTTTTTCTGTTCAATAATAAAACAATATTTAATATGCATACTTATATTAGTTTGACATTATTTTTTTTAATTTACTAATTATGATTGTTATAGCCTGTGCATTTGCTATCATTTGATTTGTTTTGTTTATGCTGTTACTGTATTTGTATGGAGAGGGACTAGTAAGTTGTAAAAACTTGTTCCCAATCCAATTGTATGTATATTGACAATAAAATCATAATAAAGTATAAAGTATTATAATATGAAGTTTGGTTTAAATCAAGGATTTGTATGCTATTTTAATCCTTGTTTAAATATTACATATATATTATTTGTCAGAGTTACCTGTTCTACATGTACTATCAAAATAAAAATGTTACATTTTATTTTTGATTGATGCTACATTGTACAGGTGTTGTAATAAGTTTCAATGATATCAAACTTTAATGTCTAATTAAAAGCATGTCAACATGATTCTGTTTATAAACAGAAGCTGTTCAAACACACCAAAGGTTATACTTACCGTATTTCAGGTTTGAATGCATTAAGATAGTATCAAGTTTTTAATAAATGGGTCTTATCTCAGGGTAAATTCAATCAAGACATGTATGAATAAATGGTGATTTTTAGTATATTTGTATTCAAAATAAAATATGAATTTTAATGAATTAATTTCCCTATTTCAATAGCCACCATATGGAATATAGCATAATGCTACTGTTAATCGTCTCTGTCATTAGTTACAGTATGTTATATGTACTGTGAATTTTCTAATTTTTTGGTACATTTTTGTATGTTACTGAATGTTCTCATTTGTTAGCTGTGTTACTTTTATTCATCATTTCAGTGTATATAGAGAATAACGTCTTCATTGTTCAATTATTCATAATTATACGAGTGTCTGGATTACTGTTCAAACTGTGTCTGAAGGGCTCTTCAAGGATGTATGTACCTTCTTCACGTTTTGAAAATTTTATGAGTGTTTGTTTTTTAAAATGTCCATAAAAAATCAAGTATTTGAGGAGGCAAATGTGATGCCAGGAGAAGAATAGAATGCAGGATTTTGCACCATTTACCCCAGACCCCCTGCTGTAATACCACCTCGCGCAGCTAGTCTACTAATTCTCCAATAACTTTTATGTTTTCACCTACGACTCAAAAAATTAATGATATCCCTGATTGATATAATTTTAAAAATCTTGCTCCGTAACGATAATAAACTGAGGAGCAAAAATACCACACCATCAGAACAATTCCAAAATACAATAGATATATCGTAGACAAGGAGACAAAATCGACATTTCTAAAAACACATTCATGTGACTTGTCATCTTCCTGTTTTGAAAGATGGCTGCTTAACTAGCTCCTTGGGACCAATCCCCCTCCCCTCTAAGGAAAATGATGTGCTCGTGTAAGGATATTCCAAATGTGAGTAAGATGCCTACATTCACATTAATAATACAGAAACACCCAGTTATTTTAATTTTGCATTTTTAACTGTTACTTTGTTTGTTGAATGTATTCAGTACTCACCCAGTCTCTCCAATTGTGTCATAAATTGCACTTTCTGCTATAAATAGAAATTAAGCTTTATAAAGTAAATTATGTTTTAAATTCGTTGAATTACGGTTATCATTTACACATTTCAAACCTCCAACTTGTATTATTTTCTGACTACTTGGTATTACTATTCTCACTTCTTCATAAAACACAATGGTGGGGTAATGGTCAGCGTGCTCATCTTGAGTGCGGTATATCATGTGTTCGAAACCCGGTCGAATCAAACCAAAGACTATTTAATTGGTATAGTTTGCTTCTCTGCAAATCACCTATCATTAAGGAGAAAGACCAAGGACTGGTTGGCCCAGAATAAGAATAATGTGTTCGAGTGGAGAGACTGTTGTTTCAGTAAACTAGCACTAAGTCCAACATAGCGGACATCATTATCATCCCATCGAATATGTAACGTATTCTTGTCATGATATAGCTGCAAAAAATTCCCTTTGGCGTTAAACAGCACTCACACAATCACTCTTCTTCATAATAATATCATAATTGTATGAGTTGTTATGAGTCAGTCAAAACACAGTTATCATTGTCGTAGATTTTGTTGGTAATTCAGCCACGATTCCGCTGAAATCATTTTTCTGTTTTCTTCTCCATTTTCCGACATAATTATTTCTGATAAGATACGTACTGAAGCATAAGTGTTTCAACTATTTGTAGACATGTTTTCAATATGGACTTAATATTTTCTCTTTCCTTATATGCATTTGTGATATAACTTTACCGGGATGTCATTAATGTGACAAATATGTCCTACCATGCCGGAGAACCTTAACTCAACATGGGTTTGTATGCTGTTCGTCATATTTGAAGTTTTGACTTATGGTTTTTCATAAGTTTTTCGTCTGTTTTTATTTTTGTCTTGTTTTTGTTTTTGTTTTTGTCTTTGTTTTTGCTTTCGCTTTGTCTTGTTTTTTTTTATTATTTTGTTTACTTTTTTTATCAGACTTTCACTTTAATATCTGTACGGAATTAAGCATTGTTGTTCTATAAATAAAAGGGAAAACATGTACACGTGTCTCAAATCTTCCATACATGTTCTTCAATGTGCATGACACTACAAATAACATATGGACTGTTTATGTAATCAATGTTGATTTGGAATGCATACACATATAGTTGGGTCAGATATGATAAATAAAATATTGAGTTGAGTGTTCAAATGAACTTTTAAAACAGATATGTAAGAGCATATACTGAAGCAGTCATTTCAAAAGAAAAAAGACCAGTTCGCTTTGTTGTAGTTTGGATTTTTTTTTTAATGTAATGGCATAAATATTTTTGGTAGTTGAAGGTCAATATGCATTCATTTAATAAGGATTATCTTTAGCCTAAATTTGGTTAGATTTATTTGTATTTTAGTCTTTTATGGAGGTCTTGAAGCATGCCATATGCATACTGAATTTCTGGGTATGACGTTGCTATTTTTAGAGTAAGGGATATCAGAGAGCATGGCATTTCACTGTAAGATTTTAAACATCCCATCTTACAGAACGCAGAAGAATCGTGTACCTTTCAGAAAATGTATGGTGTTGGAAAGGTTAGACTTCGGACAAAATGGTCAGATAGACCCGAAAAAGCACAAATTTGGTAGAAAATGGGAAAAAATAGTGGTTTTACACCTTATCCCCGTTTTAATGATATAAGCAAGACAATATTAATTGCATAGAAGTCTTGTTGTACATGCATTATTGCTTCCAATACTCCGATATCACCCAGAATATGAGCAGCCCCGGAATGTTAACATGAGTAACCGTCCTTGTTTTGTCTATTCACTCGTGTATCTATTTAGATCTATGCATATTCATACCTTGTTTTCTAAGTCTATATCTCTTCAGAATATAAATAAATATAATAAGAAATCCTACAACCACAGCTGTTGATCCAATGCCAGCTCCAATATCAATTGTTGCCGAGCTGTTGGCAGCCTCAGATCCTACTGTAAGAACAGAAGTTCATCATGAAATATAATATCGTTGTCGTATGTTATTTTATGTAGAGCGGCCGATGTTGTTACGATCGTATGTTAGTTATATGTTTATCTACCTATGAAATAGGTGCCCATCAGCGAGATAAATTACTGCCCCTGGAGAGATGTACTTGACAGATATGGTCTATACGGTCCATTCAGTGACCCTGTGAATATTTATATGGTGAATGATATGTAATGATAATATTATCTGTGACCCCACCACATAAACTAGATATTAGTAAAATGTTGAAATGGTATTGGCATCATTCTAGCTTTGTTTCTGTAAAATGTCACTTTTACAAACAGCAAAGATCTGTATGTTTAACTGTATCATTTCAATGCATTACATACAGTTTAATATGTACAGACGCCGATACATTTGAAAATATACAATTCCCTCACGAATAATACACTGTCGTAAGCAATATGAAAAGCGAAAGAGCGAAACATGAATTAAAAGTGAATCTTTCGAATCCACAAGAGAGGGACAATACCATACATGTGCGCCATATTGCACTGTTCCATATTGGCGTTCCTGTAGAACTATAATTGCTAAGTCATTTCCACTTGATATACAGGCATATTGTATTATCTTCATTTTCCGTGTACATGCACAAAAATAAGCTACATATTTAGGGAGACAATATACAGATAATACATGTTGCAAAATGTGTTTCTTTTAAAAAAAAATAGCGATATCAGAAATATATTAAATAAAACATCAATTTACCAAGGACAAAAATACAAATTGGAATGTATTTTCTTTCTTTGATATCAAAATAATTATTTCATATTTTTAATATTGGTATGCACAACGGCCCTGAACAAATACATGAAATCACTTTTGAATAATGCCCATAGCTTGACCGATAGTCCGCATGTGCGATTTCAAATCTATCCATATTAGAATTTTGTATTCTGTATTCATTTAATCTTTGAAATAAGAATTAAAACACAAACTGATAAAATAAATATATTTTCACTTTCTATCTATATGGTATTATTATTAACATTGTTTCACTCTCAGAAGTAAGCATCACTTTACTGGTAAAGGTACGAAGTCATATACACTTAACTCATTAGAACGGAATACACACATACACTATATATTTAGTGAATTAAACAATTCTAAACTTTACCTGGACACAACTTTATAGAGCATGAATCAATTTCTGTGTCATTTCCTTGACAGTTTGAACCCCCATGTGCAGGCTCTGGATTGTTACATTCCTGATATCGTGACCTTGATCCACTACCACATGTCGTTGAACATGAATTCCAATCCTGCCATGTACCCCAGTTTCCATTTACTAAATATATAAAATGAAATATTAGTGTTAAGGAAAACGATTACAATTGAAAAATCACCAGAATATAATTGTCTGTATTGTCCCAATCATCATAGAGTTTACAAATTGCCGTCCACATTGAAATATTGCTATTGATCACGATTTTGCTCTTTTTGACATTACTGTCCGCGACTATTTCCTAAACATAGAAAAGCATCCGCAGTTTTGTCGACACTGTTATCCGTTCGAACGTATAGAACCATACAAATATGAACGGCATCTAGTATAATATTGCTGTTGCTACATAAGTTGTACAGACAAATTAAACGTGATCTGATATTACAAATGTATTTGTTTTATTACCTTGTAAAGATTCCCAATTTTGAACACTCTTTTGCATATATTTTATTATTCTATACGACGAACGTCGAGTATATATTATATACATTAGCTGAATCGTCTACGTTAGGACAGTGAGTAAATGCTTCCACGTATAACTCTAACACATACCTGGACATGAGATGATTGTAGAGCATGAACCAGTTTCATTATGCAATCCTAGGCAAGGAGAACCGTCATTTACAGGTGACGGATTATCACAGGCTCTATATCGTGTCCTTGTTCCTCCAACACACGTCTTTGTACACTGAGTCCAGCTTCCCCACGAACCCCAGTCTCCATTTACTAAAAGTAAATAAACATTAGCCTGGTCAATAACTGTAAAAACTATTAATGGTGCAATGGTCTTTGTGGTCTTTCTAGTTGAAGCACAATAATTATATTTTCAATAAAATACCAAAGATATCTGATAAATATCGGTTTTCTTTAGTTTGATTTATGGTGTTCAACGCCCCTTTCAACAATATGTTAGGCACTTCACCACGATAAGTTTTATTGGCGGAGTACTCGAAGAAAACGACCGACCTGTCGCTGGTCACTGATAAACTGATCGCATAATGTTGTATCGAGTACACCTCACAATGAACGGGGTTCGAACTCACAACGTCAGTGGTTATATGCACTGATTGCACAGCTAGTTGTATATCTAACTACCGCACGATCACGACCATGACGGCCTCTGTTAAATATCGGATATCACTTTATTCCATATAATATGGTAATATAGAATTCTACATTATAATAATAAAAACGCAAATATCAAATTTAATACGCACTAGGCGTTTCTTTAATAATCTCCATTATATACGATCAAAATCAAAAGATTGGAAAACCAAATTGAAAAAAACATCGTATAGATCAACAACACCATAAGGGCATAAATAGGATGGTTAAAACTCCCACTTTGGTCACAAATTCCCGAAGGAGGAGAACAATAGTTTTAGTCATATTTACATATGCCCGAGGGAGGAGAACAATAATTTTAGTAATAATTACATTATTTAGTAACTGTTTAGTAACAATTTCAATTATAAGTATATCTAATAAATCATGTCAGTATCGAAACACTGGCTACTTGGTGAATGATACCTCAGGAGACTAATAGTCCACCACCAGAGGTATCAACCTAGTGATAGTTACACTGGCTACTGGGTGGATGATACCTCCGGAGACTACTAGTACACCAGCAGAGATATCAACCTAGTGATAGTAACACTGACTACTGGGTGGATGATACCTCCGGAGACTAATAGTCCACCAGAAGAGGTATCAAGCTAGTGATAGTAACACTGGCTACTGGGTGAATGATACCTCCGAAGACTAATAGTCCACCAGCAGTGGCATCAACCTAGTGATAGCAACATTGACTAATGGGTAGATTATAACTCCGGAGACTAATAGTCCACCAACAGAGGTATCAGCCTAGTAATAGTAACATTGACTACTGGGTGGATGATACCTCCGGAGACTAATAGTCCACCAGCAGACATATCAACCTTGTGATAGTAACAATGGCTACTGGGTGGATGATACCGCCGGAGACTAATAGTCCACCAGCAGAGGTATCAACCTAGTGATAGCAACACTGACTACTCTTTGGATGATACCTCCGGTCTCTAATAGTCCACCAGCAGAGATATCAACCTTGTGATAGTAACAATGGCTATTGGGTGGATGATACCTCTGGAGACTAATAGTCCACCAGCAGAAGTATCAACCTAGTGATAGTAATAAAAACCTAGATATCAAGTTTAGAATTCATGACCTTTATAGGGTAGGCTCATTATTTAGACAATATAATATGCTTAAACCGAAATAAATAAAATGTTAAAATATCTGCTAAATATCTGTTTTCAATGTATTCCATATTATTTAATAACATAGCATGCAACATTGTAATAAGTTCTGTTTTTCATAACCGCTATGTTTGTGGATGAACATGATAAGTTGTTGGTGTTAGGTCAATCTTAAGTATCAAGAATCATTTTCAAATCTGCAAAGTATACATATACAATTATACAAGGAAAACATCGTGGTTAGTACGAAATAGACTACCGATATTACCTGTTGTTATGGTGAAATTAATTTCAAGTTCCGCTATATAGATTATGTCCTTTCACTAAATAATTCTAGATTTTGTGCTTTCGTTGATCGCATCTATTCCAGTGAACTTGAAATAAAAGATACCTCAGATACAGATAGGTGTGCTTCATACCTTGATCTACACATCGAAATTCACAGTGAGGGGAGATTGAGAATGAAACTTTACGACAAAAGAGATGATTTCAATTTTCACATTATGAAGTTCAATGGGATAGATGTGATCAACAAAATCGCCAAGGATAAGGAAGATGCACTTGCCTCTTTGTGTGTGTGTGTTGTCTTATTTTTTACAAATTGAATATATTTGATTTCTTGTTATTGTAATTACCGCGATCAACAGTAGTGTTTTACCTAGAAATGTCCAACATTTCATAAATTTTTAAGCAAGTTTTAAAGGTTCTTTGATGAAATAATTATATAGATATGGTGATAATATGTGTCTATGTGATACCTAAATTTTGTAAATACTGCGATACTGTGCCTGTTTAATACCTGTCATTAAATAATAATGTAAATATTGTGACTTGTCATCACTATTTTGTTATTGATAATCTAATTAAGATACCAATGTTATAGTCTTTGGTTTGGCCCGATTGGGGCTCGTAGCCATGATCTAACTTCAATTCAATCGAGACCAGCATGGTAACTATGCCACCACGGATGCGGCTAAGTGAACAGAAATCGTATTAGTGGTCAGTATGATGAGGGAAAATTAAAGTTTATTACTGACCACTAGAAAAAATTGCCGATTAAGCTTTGAGCAAACAAAATACATGTTTAAATCGCTGTTCTCTCACGTGGAAATACAAACATGATGTCGGATTTTTTACTTCAGCTACATACAGTAGAATGTATCCCATCTTACAATTTGGTATCTCGGGTTGTGACACTCAATAATATGTTTTACATGTAAATGAGGTGTTTGACGAATAGTAATATTTGGTCAGTCAAAAGTCGGAAACAAGCATTCACAATATAACATCGTCTAAATCATTTAGTTTTTTGTATTGTAGTTACTCATTAATTCGTATCTCAATTGATTTCTTTGTTTTATCTACTGTGCATACCTCTGACAATAACATCTACCTGTTCTAGATTGGCATTAACCCCACAACGATATCTACCGCCGTCATTTGTTTGAACATTATAGATAGTCATAGATCCACTAGTTACATTCCCATATTTAGCTCCTGGGTGGATCTGGGCAGTCCAACCCGAATCCGTTCTCTTTTGCCAATAGTAATCCGACCCTTGTAATGTGCATGTTAAGATAGTATTACTCCCCCATATGGCTATCGCTGAAATTAAACCAAAAATAAATAAGCGCAAACTTTAATAGAGAACACGCGTAAGTTTTTATAATTCTTGTTTCTATAAGGTTCCTTAGTACCTATGTTAGCATTAAAGACATTTATGGTCAATGCGTTCTTTCAGGGGTCATGTTAGTATTAAGGACAGTTGTGGTAAGAAAATGTCCTTTGGTAGCCATGATAGTATCAAGAACGTTCATGGTTAATAAGGTCATCTAGTGGCCATCATTGTATTAAGGAGAGAAAGGTTCAATAAGATTACTTACTGGTCATGTTAGTATTTAGAACAATCATGATCAAAACTGTCATTTAGTGGTCATGTTAGTATCAAGGACAGTCATGGTGAATAAGGTCATCCAGTGGCCAAGCTTGTCTTAAGGACAGAAAGGTTCAATAAGATTACCCAGTTAGTATTTAGCACACTCATGATCAATATGGTCATTTAGTGGTCATGTTATTATTTAGAACACTCATGATCAAAACTGTCATTTAGTTGTCATGTTAGTATCAAGGACAGTCATGGTAAATAAGGTCATTCAGTGGTGGCCATGTTAGTATCAAGGACAGTCATGGTAAATAAGGTCCTTCAGTAGTGGTCATGTTAGTATCAAGGACAGCCATGGTAAATATGGTCTTTCAGTGGTGGTCATGTTAGTATCAAGGACAGTCATGGTAAATAAGGTCCTTCAGTAGTGGTCATGTTAGTATCAAGAACAGTCGTGGTAAATAAGGTCCTTCAGTGGTGGTCATGTTAGTATCAAGGACAGTCATGGTAAATAAAGTCCTTCAGTGATGGTCATGATAGTATCAAAGACAGTCATGGTAAATAAGGTCCTTCAGTGATGGTCATGATAGTATCAAAGACAGTCATGATAAGTAAGGTCCTTCACTAGTGGTCATGTTAGTACCAAGGTCAGTCATGGTAATTAAGGTCCTTCAGTGGTGGTCATGTTAGTATCAAGGGTAGTCGTGGTAAATAAGGTCCTTCAGTTGTGGTCATGTTAGTATCAAGGAGAGTCATGGTAAATAAGGTCCTTCAGTAGTAGTCATGTTAGTATCAATAACAGTCATGGTAAACACTGTCCTTCAGTAGTGGTCATGTTAGTATCAAGGACAGTCATGATAAATAAGGTCCTTCGGTGATGGTCATGATAGTATCAAGGACAGCCATGGTAAATAAGGTCCTTCAGCGGTGGTCATGTTAGTACCAAGGACAGTCATGATAAATAAGGTCCTTCAGTAGTGGTCATTTTAGTATCAGGACAGCTATGGTAAATAAGGTCTTTCAGTAGTGGTCATGTTAGTATCAAGGACAGTCTTGGTAAATAAGGTCCTTCAGTAGTGGTCATGTTAGTATCAAGGACAGTCATGGTAAATAAGGTCCTTCAGTAGTGGTCATATTAGTATCAAGGACAGTCGTGGTAAATAAGGTCATTCAGTGGTGGTCATGTTAGTATCAAGGACAGTCATGGTAAATAAGGTCCTTCAGTGATGGTCATGATAATATCAAAGACAGTCATGGTAAATGAGGTCCTTCAGTGGTGGTCATGTTAGTATCAAGGACAGTCGTGGTAAATAAGGTCGTTCAGTGGTGGTCATGTTAGTATCAAGGACAGACATGGTAAATAAGGTCTTTCAATGGTGGTCATGTTAGTATCAAGGAGAGTCATCGGCAATAAGATTATTTACGGGTCATGCTAGTATTTAAAACATTCATAGTGAATAAAGTCATTCGTATTAAGTCATTGTCAATAAGATGTTTTATATGTCCTACTTGTTTTAAAAACAGTCATGGTCAATAAGGCATTTTATATGTCCTGTTTATATTAATGAAAGTCATGGTCAATAAAATTTGTTATATGTCCTGTTTGTATTAAGGACAGTCATGGTCAATAATGTCTTTTATATGTCTATTTGAATTAAGGACAGTCATGGTCAATAATATATTTTATATGGCCTACTTGTATTAAGGACAGTCATGGTCAATAAGGCACTCCATGTGTCCTACTTGTATTAAGGACAGTCATAGTCAATAAGATACTTTATATGTCCTATTTGTATTAAAGACAATCATGGTCAATAAGGTACTTTATATGTCCTATTTGCATTAACAAAAGTCATGGTCAATTAGGTCCTTTATATGTCCTACTTGTATTAAGGACAGTCATGTTCAATCAGGTCTTTTCTATGTCTTACTTGTATTAAGGACAGTCATGGTCAATAAGGTATTTTATATGTCCTATTTGTATTAAGTACAGTCATGGTCAATTCATTCATTTAGTGGTCATGTTAGTATCAAGGAAAGTATTGCTTGATAAGGTCCTTAAGTGTTAATTTTACTATGAAGGATAGTTATAGTAGATTAGGTGGTGAAATCTTGATGAAAAGATGATGCTCATAGACGGTGTAAATATCTGCTAATAAATGTTCCTACCTGTAAGGTACGTCATACGTACATTGTACACTTCGTAAAACTGCATTCAGATGATAAATTAGACTAAACACCACATCTTCTGATATTAAATACAAACCGTATAACTATAGTCATTCATATCATCAAAGTTGTGTTCCACTTTACATAAACATGATTAAGTGTCTTTAAGCTATAAACAGACTCCTAGAGTTCCCAGCATTTATAATGAAACGTCGTTAGAAAAATATATGATGCTAAATTCACTAAACAATCATTTAAATGTTTCGTCTTTTAAATTGCTATACTCAATAAAAGCAAAGCTATATGTATAATTTCGTAACGTAACAAAAACAGGAAAACATTACGGAGGATAGCAGAACACTGTATTATATGTGTAGAACATTGTGTATGGAGGATAGCTGAACACTATACTGTATGGGTAGAACATTGTGTATGGAAGATAGCAGAACACTATATTGTATGTGTAGAACATTGTGTATTAAGGATAGCAAAACACTGTATTGTATGTCTAGATCATTGCGTAAAATTGCACATTACACTGCGATCGAAAACCAACATACACAATATAACAGTCTATATCTCATTCTTTCTGATTTTTTTGCCGAGTTTCATCTTAATGTATATGCATATGTATTTATTGGCTTCGTTTGACTGCACTTTTCTAAATTACATTGCGTACCTCTAAAAACAATTTGCATTTGTAATTGTTGATTACCAGTACTACATAAATAAGTACCACCGTCATGTGGATCAACATCATACATAGCCAGATATAGGGTATTCACATTCCCGTATTTAGCACTTTGTTGAAGCATAGAAAAACCAGAATTAGTCAACTTGAACCATTGGAAAGACGAGCCTTGTAGTGGACATGTTAATGTAGTTGTACTTTCTTCTATTGCTATCACTGAAATTAGATTAAAAAGTGATTCACAAACACTACATAGAAACAATTATTAGGCATGTTATAATCATGATGTTGCTGTCTCCGGTTATTAGAATCCCTATTTCTCTTTTTAGTATTAGAATGGAGAAATCAAATTATTGTCTTTTGTAACTTCGATATAGATAATACTAAAAATGATCTTATCTATCTAATAGTTTTTCAGAAGAATATCACCAATACGGAGTGGATTCGCGTCCAGCTTTGTGCTTTGGTCGCGAGCTAAAATATTACTGAAAGTGGCGTTCAACACCAAAAAATTCAAAATTCAAATTCAAATTCGAAGATAACCATTATTTCACTATTCTGTCGCATGATGGCCTTGTGTACTATTTTCTATGTTTGAGACCATCAACTAGCTTTATATTAAACATGCATGTACGACAACTTCTGTGCCACGACGATTAAATATACTTTCTATGAAGTTCAAGATTCGACCGTTCTGTATGACATCGCTGATCACCAAGTTATATGTAAGAGTTGATAGTTTACTCGTATGGCGAAACACTGGCATGATCGCATCTTCTTCACTAAGAATGAAGTGTTGAGCGCATAGACTATATAATACATAGCTAGTGGACCCATACAACTATAAAACATATAGCTAGTTTAATCCTACTACTTGTTATTGAAGTGCCTATTCAAGGGGCGGAACGTGAGCTGTCATGTCTATATTTGTAGGTTAGATTTTTGATGTTTTCTTCTATCCGATTTTGGATTTGTTCCTACAGTGAAGTATAATTTGTTTTTCCATTTTATTCAGAGTGTTACAATTAAGCATAACACTATTGCAGTTATCGATTACCGAACTTTATGTTGTGCATGTAGACTACTGCTGAACTGCAAATTACCCGAGATAAACAGAAACAGCGTATATTCTGAGTCACAATTACCAAATGCTATGTAATTCATAGTTTCTGTAAATATCCGTTTGATAACAATAGCCATATTTTAATTGCATTCGATTGCAGGACATTTCTAAGAAAAACATATTAAACACGTTTTGTTAATGATTTCGCTGAGACGAAGCGATATGGTAAATACAGACTGTGTACGAACATTCATTTAGTCATTTGGTCTGTTATGTTTGCGGTTTACTTCTTACTGTCTATTGTTTCCGCTAGACTTTCCTTGTCTTATCTACTTTACTTACCTATAACAGTAACTTGTATAGATCTGTATTGTGAATCAACTATGCAAAGATAACTACCGTCGTCACGTGGATCAACATTATATATAATCAGAAATGCAGTATTCACATTCCCGTATTTAGCTCCTTGCTGAAGTGTAGACCAACTAGAATTCACAAGCCTTTGCCATTGGAAAGACGACCCTTGCAATGGACATGTTAATGTAGCAGTACTTCCTACTATTGCTTCCACTGGAATAAATTCAAAAAAATAAATAAACGAAACAATGACTAAAGAATGTTTTCTCGTGTTTATCTATGCTGTTATACAGAAGATAAATGGCACAAGTACCAAAATTAATATTACATGAAAGCTTAACAAACAGTGTTTTGTCGTTTCTCACCATCTTTTTATATTTGTATGAAATGAAATAAACAACTAATTCATAAATATTGCTGTAATGATAGTAACAAACATATATTACACAAAACTTATTTATTTACTTTTGAGATTTTACAAGTATTGTCATATGTGTGTAACAGTGTCCATACATATTTGTGACAATTTCTACGTAATTTGCTTTCTCAAAAGAAATTGTTTTAAATGAATACAAAAACGTTTGATAAACCTTCATTTATTTTGGTTCTAGATGTCCTTCTTGAGGAATTCCCGATTTAACGCCGACAAAAAGAAGCAGAAAATAACATATTGCATTTTTCGAGATTTTTGTCGACCGCTTTAAGCAGTCATCTTTCGACCTGTCAACTATATGATAATACTATCATTTGTATATATGTGTACATAAACGGGATAATTGTTCATTGGTCTTAGCTCCAACTTTGATAAGTCATTTTTACTACGATAAATGTATAAACATTTGAATCTACGTTGCAAACTCCGACAAGTTAAAAAATGTGGAAATTAAGCTACGTCAGAAGTCGATTCTATATTTCTATGCGTTTCACGTAGAACAGAGGCGTAAATTTCCATCCTCATTTTCTGATATGTCGTACATACAGATCTGACATCAATCTGGAGAGGAGCAGGTTCAAATAACTTTATATATAAATTCATAGCTGACTGAAAGGGTAGAAAATAACATGATCTTTCGTACACAAGTAAGTATTAAAACCTTAAAGTTGTACCTCATACCCATAGAATGTGATCAGATTTTTTCACATATGGAATGTTTATATTAATTGTTAAACTCATACAAGAAATTTGGCTTCGCTTGGAAGAGTTACTATAATTCGATGCACTGTTGGTATATATTTCAGCATACTGCACTTCTTATGCTGTTCAGATCAGTCGTGCCGTACTGACAAATGGATCAATGAAAATTAGAGTCATCAAATCAGTTCAGCTTTACAAATTAAGATTTTAAAAGCGGTCATTTGATTGGACAAGCAAAGGTCATCTGAATGAGACCCTTTATGTCAGCTACGTGATATCGATGTTAGAACATGGGGTAAAAATTAAATAAATATTATCAACGTATGATATCATAATTGTAATGTTATGCCGTTATCTAAAATCACATAACGGTATAAGTTAAAGATTGAAGAAACTATAGGCATTGAACAGCTTCGAATTCAAATGAAAGGTTTTAAAAAGTTGTACATGCATATGAGGATATTCTGTTTGTGTTTATATTACATATTATTTGATTAAGTTACAAATACTCAATAACCACTTACCATCGGTTGATGAGCAAACTTTGAAAACCAGTAATAAAATGAATCCTAACATTTTAATCAGTTCTGAAACTTTAACACGGTAGTAGTTACCTGTTTACAATTTAAATACTTGTCTAATAGACCATGCAGTTTCACACAATATATATACTATATTCAACCGATTATTTGTTTGCCTTCAGAAAATATTATAACCAGTTTGTTTATTTATATCGTGTCGCGATCAGGCAATATTATCACTCTCCTTTTGGCACTTCTTTTGGGTTTTTTTCATGTTGTGTTTGTCTAATGCACTTTCTGTGTTGCTTTACCCGGTCAAATGGTAAACTATATATCTGGATAACAACAACCCCCCCCCCCCCC
>MJUT01034373.1:44213-56380 GCA_002080005.1 Gigantidas platifrons
TTATAGTGGTGGTCAGTTTTATCATTGGAGGAAACCTGAGAACCTACCCTTATAGTGGTGGTCAGTTTTATCATTGGAGGAAACCTGAGAACCTATCCTTATAGTGGTGGTCAGTTTTATCGGCGGAGGAAACCTGAGTTCCTACCCTTATAGTGGTGGTCAGTTTTATCATTGGAGGAAACCTGAGAACCTATCCTTATAGTGGTGGTCAGTTTTATCATTGGAGGAAACCTGAGAACCTACCCTTATAGTGGTGGTCAGTTTTATCGGCGGAGGAAACCTGAGTACCTACCCTAAGAAAACCATAGACCTGCTGCAAGTCACTAACAAATTTTATCAAATGATGTTGTATCGAGTACACCTCATCTTAAGTGGGATTCAAACTCATAACTTTAGCGGTGATAGGCAGTGATTGCACAACTACCATACGATCACAACCACGAGGACTCCTTCTTACATAAAAGATTTTTCTTTATACACTTAAAAATTACAAAAAATATGTATTTTCTTATTCTCACTGTATTCAAATTTATAGGCCTTTTGCACATTCCAAGGAGGTGAGGGGGGGTGTTTAATCCTTGAAGGTCCACCTTGTTGTTAGGAAGGTCATAGTTTTTTTTTCAGAACATTTTAAGCAATAATCAATCATCACCTTGTACCTTTTTTAATTGCTTAGCTTTACATTGATGTGAGAAGACATGATCCACAGGAGTCTCAGAATGAGGGAACATGGTGTTTAAAAAAAAAGTTCGGTCAGACCAAAATTTGTTTTACAGGGTGGTTTCACTGACATTTTTATCACTAGGCACTAGAATCATTTCACTCGGCAAATGACAAATTTTTCAGCTATATCATGACGAGAACAAGTTACGACTTATTACCGGGTTTGTAACTAGATTAACACGACGGGTGTCACTAGTGGAGCAGGAACTGCTTACCCTTCCGGAGCACCTGAGTTCACCCCCGGTTTTTAGTGGGGTTCGTGTTACTCGATCTTTAGTTTTATATGTATGTTTTGTCGATCGTTGTTTGTCATTTTGTGCTTTTTCTTTTGGCCATTGTGTTGTCTTTTCTTCTTCGATATACGGTTTCTGATTGCCCCTTTGGTATCTTCAAACTCTTTTTACAATCAATGAAATGATGATGTCCGTTTTGTACCCGACCAATACGCTTAGTTGGATTTTTATAGTGCTAACTCACTAAAACAACAGTCAGCGAGTATACATGTCACTTAACTCTTGACACATTATCCTGATTTTTATCCTTAAAGCTGCGTGCTTAGTGGAGAAGCAGGAAATATGAATATTTCAGTTTTTGGTTTGACCTGAACGGAGATCCAACCCACAATCTACCACACTCAAGGAGAGCATATCAACCATCACACCACTGATCCAGTTAGGCTTCATTTCAGAAATATTCACAAAGTCTTACCACTGTTGGGCTTCCCGTTCATACTTGGTCTAGCTGACGGGAATCCATCTTCTACTTTGACGTTTAATAAGTAATAATGATTGGATGTTGCTTCTCTGTCAAACATCAATGACGTAGTGATGACACCGGTATTGGAGTCTATAGTAAAGTTCTGTGCCATTGGTCCAAACAAGGAATACGACAGCTGAAACACAAATATCAAAACATACCATATCCTAGTACTGTTGATATTCTTGTCAACTGATCTATTGATAAATTCATTACTCAAGAGACTTTATTAAAAAAACAGCGGAAAACAATGCTGTTACCTTCTGTTTTATACCCAAGATTCAAATAAAATTGTTCTCTCAGGAATAGGTGACCTTAGCTGATTTTGGTGATCCTGTTTAGGCCCTTCAATTTTATTGTTCACAAACATTATTAAATTATATACCTTTCCAATCTTTTGATTTTGAGTGTACCTGATAAAGGTAATTCCAGAAACATGTTATACATACTGAATTTGATATCTATGTTTTTATTACTTACCTTTTGAATCTTACCCGAGTTTTACCTTTTCAAATTTTCAGCAGTCAAGTATTTTTTAATGACTGTAGCTATAATCAATAGCGGGCAACATCTATTCAATGTCAAATATTTATTCATGTCTATCATGACTATCGTAGTCTTGCATAAGTCTGATTTTTTTTTTATAAGTACCCCTCCTTTTTTTTCCTTTTGAAATATTACTGTGCTGTGATCTAATACCACACAAATTGTAATAACTCATATTTGTGTACTCTTCAGCAGAAGACAGATGTCTCGGCCAATTAGCTGAACGGTCTAACTGTTTACAATGTATAGCTAGATAATGAAAATATAGCACAAACGTTTTTTGTCATGAACACTGGCAGTCAAAAATGTAGTTATTATTTGTCAGACCTTAAATCAGATTGCAAGTTGCAACACTGGAATAAATCTACTGTAGTTCAACGTCTATTTTTTAATTGCATAGGCATTTATGTTTACACATGTCTGTATGTAAATAAACAGTTCGATAGTTCGTAATATTATCCCGGTGTCATGTATAAAATATCAATGTGGATGGATAAAAATCTGAAAATCCGCATGCATTTTAACGAATTTTAGATGGCAACCTTCGAAAATATGAACATATTAAACATAAGAACTATGATTTATTCCACAGAAATGAGAAAAAATTAAATCAAAACTTTGTTTTGTTGAAAGTAGCTTCGGACAAAAAGTTGTCAACATTTCCCATAGCACAGTGCTGGGTTGCGTCCCCTACAAAATGGCACCAATGTTGATTGTTATTGAACGAAATTAAAAACTTATTTTTTCAAACTCGTTATGGACTACTTTACATTAATATATGGTCTGTTCACGCCGATGCAGTCATCACAATTAACGGAGCATTGTATAATGTAGATGTAGATGTTTTCAAGAAAATCACGTTCAAAATACTTAACGGATACAATAGATTTCAATAAACATGATATCAACATTTTCATAAATGACGCGGTCTACATAGAGCGACTCTTCAAAATGACAAGGCGACTTGAACTTCACTTTTGAGCAGCGAGAAAGCGAAGTCAACCTTCACAAGGCAACTTCTTCGCTCTAGTCGCCCTCCAACGTGAGCCCTGCTGTCTAGTGATTGGTTCAACTCTAAAACCCCTTTCTTATTAACATATTCTGTCTAGTGATTGATTCAACTCTAAAACCCTTCTCTTATTAACATATATTGCCTAGCGATTGGTTCAACTTTAAAACCCTTATCTTATGAACATATCCTGCCTAGCAATTGGTTCAACTTTAAAACCCTTATCTTACTGACTAATCTTCATACCTTTTTAAACAATAGATTTATATCAGCATCAGTAGCGGCCACTGTTGTGACAACTGCTGGTGGAAGTTGATTTTCAAGGACAGAAGCTTCGATGTATGTTGTCCAGGGATCAGCCCCAGCAAACTGTGGAATCTCATCATTCTGATCAATAACATTAATCTGAGGAAACACATCCGTGTAAACTTCTTTAGACGTGTCCTGAATATACAAAGATAAAATGTATAAAATCTTAAAATAATTTCCTTGTAAAACATAAACTTTTTTCCCCATATATTTATATAAGGCCATCCATAAGAAATTATTGGTTTACTATTTCACGAACAATTATTAGACAAGTGGGTTGGTATGTAGGTTAGTAGACATTACTTTTTTTTTATTTAAAAAATTCATATATTTTTGTAATAAAAACATGAAAAATAAAAACTTTAATAAAAACAAAACTTCAAATCAACCCACAATCCTTGTAATCTTATTTATATATTTGTTTGCTTAGATGGTATATAACACCACTTTCGACAATTTTTCAGTTATATCCTGGCGGTCAGTTTTATTGATGGAGGAAACAGGAGGGCCCTGAACAATCCACCGACCTGTCGCAAGCCACTGACAAACTTTATCACATAATGTTGTACACCTCGCCCTGATCGAGATTCGATCTCACAACATCAATGGTGATAGGCACTGATTCCATAGGTAGTTGTAAATCCAACTACCATATGATCACAGCCAAGACAGCCACATGAGAAGTGGTTTCGTATATAGGTTAGTATACATGATATTTTTCATAAATTTTTGAAAGGAAAACATGCTAAAAATAGAAACTTGAATGTAAATCAAACTTCAAATCAAACCACAATCCATGAAACCTTAGGGCCCGGGTGGCTCAATGAGTTAGATAGTTGGATTACCTAACAACTCATATAAGCCTATCACCAATACGGCGTGGGTTCACGCCCGGCTTTGTAAATTACAAAAAAATGTGCACTCGACTTGCAGCCGCAAGTGATAAAGTTTACCAGTTGCTTGCCCATGGTTGGTGGTTCTCTCCGGGCATTCCGGATTCTTCCACCACTAAAACTGGTCGCCATGATATAGCTGAAAGTGGCGTTGA
The DNA here is from genome assembly GCA_002080005.1 of Gigantidas platifrons. Taxonomy (NCBI): domain Eukaryota; kingdom Metazoa; phylum Mollusca; class Bivalvia; order Mytilida; family Modiolidae; genus Gigantidas; species Gigantidas platifrons. The sequence goes on from MJUT01034373.1 coordinate 48,605, forward strand.
AACACCAAAAATCAATCAAATCCATGAAATCTTATTTATATGACTGACCATTCCAAACAAGGCTGTTCAATTTAGGCAGCAATAACTGCATTAGTTTTTGGTAATTATTGTTTGCATAATTTTCAAAGATTCATTGCCTTGGTTAAAAGTCTAATTTGCAGAAAAGACAAAAATCTAAAATACAAAATAAATAATTTGCTTTGAATGTCTGATCTGCAAACAAAAATCATACATTTCAAAGAATGTGGTTTGATCATCAGAGTTTGCAGAGATGAAATAGGTCTGAGCAGTCAGTGCCAAAAACAACTAGTGCTATGCCCCCATCTAGTATAAATTGGTTCGGGCTTATACAAATTACATAAAATTTGCTTAATCAAATAGAACAAAATCTTCAAAAATGCGGTCTGACATTATAAAAATTTCTTTTTTACCTTTGCTCTCAACTGAAGATAGTTGATATATTCTGTTACTTTTTCATAATCTAATGGATCTAAGAGGTACATGTTGACTCTATTGGTATCAGACGTTATTCTAAATGGCGGAGCCTGACTTCCAGCTTGTCCATTAGAAATCACAGTAAAAGTGACACCAAGACTGCCGGCAATTTGTGATGTAGCTGTCAAGCTACCAACCAGAGTACCAATAGGCATGGTTTCATTAACTGTGAATATAGAATAGGGACTCCAAACTGGTGGTTTACCGCCATCATCGGTGATGGCAACTGTAATGGTAACATCATTTGAACTTAACGGAGGTGTTCCTTTGTCAGTAGCCTTGACTGTGAATGTAATGGTATTACCCTGTAAATAAGAACATATCATTGGAAATAACTTAAAAGTGTCGATGTTCTAAATATTTAATGAAGGAACATCACATGATTAAACAACAGACTCTAGAGACCCTGTATTGCTTACCTTGTTTATATAGGCAATGAAAAAAACAAGGACTGCCAATGGCAGCCATGTTAGTTGTCAATTAAACACAAAATGAGAAAGATTTGTTCAGAACTACCCATACATGTACATCATTCCTACAATTCATTGTGCCACCTAGTTTCAAATTTCAGAATCAGAATCAAGAAATGCCAATATGGCAACCATGTTTTTAGCCCAATCAGAATGAATGAGTATGTGAGTGATTGTTGTTTAATGCCAACTCAGCAAATTTTTCAGCTATATCATGGCGAGAACAAGTTAATTTTTAATGAGATGATGATGTCTGCTTTAAACTAGAAAAACATGCCCAATTGGATTTTTATAGTGCTAGCTCCCTGAAACATCAGTCCGCGGATAGATATGTCGCCCCACTCAGACACATTATCTTGATTCCGAGCCAGCCAGTCTTGACTCTTTCTCCTGAATGCTGCGTACTTAGCGGAGAATCAACAAATGCCAATTTTAAAGTCTTTGGTTTGACATGAGCGGGGTTCAACTGCACTTGATGCGAGCATTCTTACCATTACACCACCGATGCGATTATTTTAAATTACATGATCAATTTCCTATTTTCAAACAAAATTATGACACTGGTCAATTATATTTTTACAGTAGAAACATTCTAACCTCAAACTCCCCCTTCCCCTTCTTTTTTCTGTCGTTACTCAAAATTTAGCATGCATAACTGTATAATATACAATTATAACTTACTGCAGAATTTAACATTTGCGCTACAGTAATAGCTCCAGAATCAGGATTGATATTAAAGTACGTTGTATCCTGCACTTTGGCATAAGTCACTTCTGCGTTGGGACCAATGTCTTTATCGGTAGCTTTCACGGTCATAACAGGATCATCCACAGCAGCAGTTCTCAAAATACTTCCTTTGAAATTACTCTCACCAAATGTTGAATTATTGTCATTAACGTCAGTTATACTAATAGGGAAGGTACAGTAATCGTCTCCAGGAGGTTGTCCCTTGTCAACAGCTCGTACTGTAAAAAACAGATATTTAGAGCCAAAACTTTCACGGTCAAGCACTGCTGTAGTAGTGATTTCCCCTGATGCTTGATTGATGGCAAAATAAATAGGCTGGCCATTCGGTGCCGTAACGGCAAAATATTCTACCATTCCATTTTCTCCCCTGTTATTATCAGTTGCTGAAACCTGCAAAAAAATATATAATTAAAATGGAGGTAAAAGATTGATTGATTGGTATTTAACGTTAGCAGTATTTCAGCTATATATTGGCAAGAACAAAATATATATCATTAATTTTCATATTGTGTTTTCCCATCCTTAGCAATATGTAACCATGTTTATGTATTAACTTGATATTGTTTACACTAAACTGATAACACTCCAATGTAGTGCAATAACAATTTGATTGGTTGGTTGGTTGATTTATGGTGTTTAATGCCACTTTCAACAATATTTCAGTTATATTGTGGGGGTCAATTTCATTGGTGGAGGAAACCAGAGAACAAGTAGAAAACCACCGACTTGTCCCAAGTCACTGACAAACTTTATCACATAATGTTGTAACAAGTCCACCTCACCATGAATGGAGTTCGAACTCACAACTTTAGTGTTGATAGGCAATGATTGCACATGTAGTTGTAAATCCAACTACCACGACGGCCCCTCAATAACAATTTTGAGCAGGATTCACGCTAAACTGAATGACGTAAAAACTTCACATGTCTCAAATTCAACAAAACATACTCACCGTAAATACAGACGTTCCAATTGGCTGTTCTTCTTTTACGGATGGTGTGTAAGTATTACACTGTGTAAAAGAAGGCTTAGTGTTTACAACATCAACAATATTGATCGTAACCGACGATGTACTCGTTTTTAAAAGACTAGCATCTGGAGGACAACAACTCCCATCATCCTTTGCTAACACGGTCAGCACATATGTATCAAGGTCAGGTGGGATTCTAACACCTTGTTGGTATCTTATTCTTCCCGTCGTTGGTGCAATCTCAAATATAATTTGTTGGTCATCTTAAAAATAAGAGAAATGCATAGGCTAGCAGAATCTCTGACAAAATATTTATTTGTAGCAACATGGTTAAATTAATTACACTGTCAAAGCTGTACACCTAATGATTAAACGGCTTTGTGTGTTTGGTTGATTGGTTTAATAGTTTATGGTGTTTAACACCACTTTCAACAATATTGCAGTTATATCGTAGCGGGCAGTTTTATCGGTGGAGGAAACAGGAGTACCATGAGAAAACCACTGACCTGTCGCAAGTCACTGACACTTTATCACATCCTGTTGTATCGAGTATATCTCGCCATGAGCGGGGTTCGCGATTTGTGTGTTTCATTATAATCTGGAACCCAGTACTAAAGTATTAGAAAAATTGATAGTCAAAGTTGTAAATCCAACTACCATACAATCTGGAACACAACGGCCCCTCAGAAGTTGTAAAGGACAGATAATACAGTAGCCAAAAGACAAACAGAAGTTGTAAAGGACAGACAATACAGTAGCCAAAAGACAAACAGAAGTTGTAAAGGACAGACAATACAGTAGCCAAAAGACAAACAGAAGTTGTAAAGGACAGACAATACAGTAGCCAAAAGACAAACAGAAGTTGTAAAGGACAGAAAATACAGTAGCCAAAAGACAAAGAACAAAAAGACAAAAAATGGTGCACATAACACTACATGGAAAATGAAAGTTTGAGCATAAACAAGAACCCAACTAAAAACCAGGGGTAAATTCAGGTGCTCAGGGTAAGCAGTTCCTGCTCCACAAGTGACACCAGTCATTGCACTGATGTAAAAATGTTGGCCACAAGTCATATGTCATATACAGTAGTCCCGCGCTAATAAGGCCACCCTTTCTGCAATTAAAAAGTGACCTTATAAGAGGGCTAGCCTCCCTTGAGGGGGACATTTTGGTAGTACATTTTTGTATATATCTGAAATATGGCCTGATAAGAGGGGTTGTATTTGGTGAGAGTGACCTAACAAAAGGGTACTACTGTGTACATGTGCATGTGTGTGTAATCTTGGAAATCTATGATGACAGAAATGGCCAACTTACTTTGAAAACTGTAAGAAACAACATCACCATCCAAATCAACAGCTTGAACAATGAAAACAGTTGATCCTGGATCAATGTTATCTTTAATGGTCGTCACCATGTTGTCATCTTGAAACTGTGGCCATTCATCATTCTTATTAGTTAAATCAATCAATATTTTAGCTTGACTTCTGTGAGGAGGTACACCATCGTCTTCAACATATACGTCAAACTCATATCGATGACTTTGGTGACGATCGTAGTCCAAAGTGCTAAAATAAACAAAGAATTTCATTTATTGATAAGATACATGCAAAAGAAAAAGATATATCCATTTTCCATATAAGCACAACGTTATTAAAATTTTGCTCTCTTGATTTGATGGAAGCCATATTTAATTGGCACGTCTTCCGACTAGAAAAAAACAGCGGTATCGTGTCAACTAAAATTTGTTGTATCTAGTACACCTCGCCATGAACGGGGTTCAAACTCACAACTTTAGTGGTGATAGGCACCGATTGCGCAGGTAGTTGTAAATCCCACAACCATACAATCCTGACCACGACGGCCTCTATATTGATGGATTAGAAGGATCAGTGTGTAATCTCCTATGAACCAATAAATATTTTAAGGTGCAATAATTGACAGACTAGATTTAAATTAGATTTATTGTATGTCGTTTCTCTATCTCCAGTAGCTACCATGTTGAATTTGAAAGTTCAAATAAAGTTGAAGAAAGAAGAAAGAAGAAAGAAGAAAGTTGATTAGTTAGCGTGCCAAAATACTGAAAAGAGCATGCATATGTACTATTTGCAACATAGCAAGGTCTTTGTGGGATCATCACCAGTCCTAGAAATGATCATATGAATTTACTGGTCTGAATCTAATTCTTGAATTTATTTTTATATAGTTCTAAAATGAAAATTTATTGGTCTGAACAAAGTTTTACTGGTTTATCATGCTCATTTATAGCCACATCCTTTCTTATTCTAGTTATAACTGACAAGCAATGAAAAAAAATAGCTGAAACCATCTACACCCCCCTTTCAAATGATCTATTTTTGACCTGTTCTTGAATTTATTTTTATATAGTTCTAAAATGAAAATTTACTGGTCTGAACAAATTTTGACTGGTCTTTAGCCAGATTACCGGTACTCATCGTGATTACTATCATCACAGTGGCTCCAAATTAATAGTGTTAGTAATAGTTTCATAGTTTCTCATCCTCATTTATAACCACATCCTTTCTTATTACAGGGATTCTGATTAGAATATAATATAACTGAAAAGTAATGAAAAATAGCTGAAATCATCTACACATCCTTTCAAATGGTCTATTTTTTTATGTGTGCTGAATGTGTTCAGCATGTTTCTGCAATTTCTCTCCAGAGGAAAATAACTGAAACAGTTAAACCAGAAACATCCGATCAGCCTGATCGGGAGACATGCACATTAATATGTCATTATTTATAGTAAAGTGGGCTGAGAGTTACTGGATAAACAACAGCTGATAATGGTAAACATAAGCACAATGACACGGATGAGGACTCTTACGTGAATATATAAACACAACATCAAACACATAAAATTAGACTTCTAAATTTTCATACTTAAAATGTTACGTCTTTAAATATCTGATAAAATAATCCTCCCTATTATTAATGCTACAAACCTATTGACTTGGAGCTCTCCTGTCATGGAGGTTAAAGCCTGGACATGAAACAATGGATCACTAACCCAAAATTTTAGAACCGTGTTTAAATCTTGGTCATTGGCCGTAACTGCAATGTAATACAAATATTTTAGTGAATTATGTAGTATATAAAACTATTTGTTTACATACAAGTAATATACAAAAATGTATTTGTTGATTTAAATTATGCTTTTTAACAAATTAGCATTTCTTACATTTTGCTTCAATGTTGATCTCCATGTGACAGGTCTGTGGTTTTCTCTGGGCAGTCTGGTTTCCTCCACCAATAAAACTGACCGCCACGATATAACTAAAATATTGTTGAAAGTGGCATTAAACACCACAACCCTAACTGCCTAACCCAAATTTTTGTATGGGAATTTTTTTTTTTAATTTAACTAATTATAACTGAAGTACTAATATAAAAACGGCTTTTAATTGAAATACGAAATAAACAATTTTACTAACAATTACTAGAATCAATTTATAATAATTTAATAATTTTTTAATACTTATAAAAAAAAATAGGTAAAGACTAAGGCCATACAAAGTTAATTTCTTGGTTCTCAGGCCCGCCCGCATGTGGAAATTCGTCGCCGCATTGCAGATTTTATTGCAAAAATAGTAAAAAAAAAAATTTAATGCGGTTGCACTGTCCGTACGGAAAAAACAACCGCATCAGTTTTTTCTCTTATATCGCGTGGTCAGTGAAACGCTTTAAAACGCATCATGCTTAAATGAGATTTAAAGCATCGTTATGACAATGTATAAATAAAAAACGTGTTTCCGTTTGACATTTAGACAAAATGTCAATCGTTTCTGTGCAAATTCGGCACAAATGTTTGCCAGTTTTACCAGGGAACAAAATAGGGGGCTTCTCCGAAGCTTGTACCTTATTGGAATTATTTACGGAGATAAAAATGATACGTTGGGACCAGCGGTTTGGACGTTTCCATAAAAATTAACCATTTGTGATGTTTCTACCACCATCGGAAGAAATAAAATTGAAATTTTCAATAAAGTAATGAAAAGATTTATACATTGCCATATTTTCCACAAAAAAAAAAGAAGAAAAAATGCCTCCCTCATCACTTTTTACAGCAGTAAAAGGATGAAAAAAAATGCCGCCCTCCCTCATCAATTTTAACAAAAAAGGGCCCGAGAACCAAGTAATTAATTTTGCATGGCCTAAACTATGTGTACATAAATATTTCTAGTTGTGGTTATTTGGAGTGAGTGAGTGATTGTTGTTTAACGCCAATTCAGTTATTTTTCAGCTATATCATGGCGAGAACAAGTTAGTTTTCAATGAGAGGATGATGAGGCCCGCTTTGTACTAGACCAACACACTTAGTTGGATTTTTTCTAGTGCTAGGCTAGCTCACTGAAACAAGTCCGCAGATAGACATGTCGTCCCACTCGGACATATTATCCTGATTCTGAGCCAACCAGTCTTTGCTCTCTCTCCTTAATGCTGCGTGCTTAGCGGATAAGCAACAAATTTTATAATCTTTGGTATGATCCAATCGGGGACTCGAACCCACGATCTACCACACTCGAGGCGAGCACGCTTACCATTACACCACTGATGCATTTATTTGGTGGGTCGGTATGTCTAGTTAAACAGAAAAATCAAACAATATATTATTTTGAGGTTGTCTTCTTCTTCATCTTGTCAGGTGCTACATCAAGAAAGACATTTTTGCACCGCCCATGAGTCAAGAGGCTTTAGTCTATACGTGTGGATCTGATAGTTTCTGATTGTAAAATGCTTGCAAATTTACCTGTCAAAATAGAACTGCCTGGGGCCAAATCTTCCGGAATTGTTTTTGTATATGTAGAGAGGGTAAACGTTGGATCAAATTCATTCCTGTCTTCAAGCGTCACTGTCAGCTAAAATTAGATATAAACAAGTACAATAAACATGAAATATATATAGATAGAATAACAGTAGGTTTGAAGGTCGAAACAAACATTTCACTGGTAATACAACAGTCTTTTACACATGAATTCAACACACATTATCACTGGTAATACAGCAAGTCTTTTACACATGAATTCAACAGACATTATCACTGGTAATACAGCGAGTCTTTTACACATG
>MJUT01034373.1:90226-110413 GCA_002080005.1 Gigantidas platifrons
GGGGAGGTGGGGCTATGCCCTTATGGGGCATAGGGGGCGGGGCATGCCCATATATGGGTGCACCGCAACGCCGCGGGTTTTTGGGGGGACTTAAAAACCTCACACCATACTACTCATAACCCTTATTCAGACAGATTGATAGTTGATAGAGAGAGTCGTTTACATTGAAGACGGTTGCAGAATGAATAGAAACTACGACAGATGTACAGACGAGTATTCATTATATGAAAAGCTGTTAATGCAAAAAGAAATCAAACTTTAAAACAAAAATTTAACTCGCTTTTTTTCACATACACAAAAAATATTAAACCTCAAATGTTACACTAATGGGCAAAGATCTAACTAATCAAACTGTAAAACCATGTTGAAGTGTTTATGTTTGTACATAATACTATAAATTTCAGCAAGTAATTTACAAGTGCAAATCGCCAATTCTTCTATTACTCGTATCAAATTTGTCTAGTATTTTGACCCTGTCAACATAAACGTCTCTATGAATGTACAATAATGCTAGTCCGTTTAGTCTGTCCTCGGCCATTGTTGTTCTGTTCTATTGCCTTAGACGCCTCAAAGCAGAAAAAGATCGTTCACATGGTACGGATCCTATTGGCAGGAGTTACTGTGGAAGATTTCGCAAATGTTTGGGTAATAATCCGTGTCCTCCAAAATGAAAGCACCGGACAGGGAGGATGTTTGTCTTTAAGATCTTGACAGAAGGTACACCAGCGGTGGATTTCCCATTGAAAAGTTGCATTTTGGGGTAGGTCGGCACTGTACCAATCAAAGACTCTCGCAATTTCTGCTGGTGTCATTATTGCAATAGTCAGAGGCATAAGTTTCAAGATGTCAGGAACATGTCTGTTTCGTCAGCTAGAAAGCGTTGGTATAATTGCATAAGAATGAATGGGAAGAAAACATTCACCTTAAAGTACTGCATAGCCGTGTCGCCGATTTCTCCAGCAGTGGACCCATGAGCCATTCTTCGTGCCGTTCTTGGTTTCTCGATCATTACTACATTAACATAATCCGCTAACGCCTCAATTTTCCCTCATAAGTTACGATAAGTATTATCCTCTCTCTGTTCTCTGATGACTTTCTTGCAAGTGTTTGCATCAATACACCCCTTTTACAATATCACAGTCTGCTTTCTGTAAGGCTTGAGATAGGGGTCTTGTATAGCTCAGAATGTGCCGAGTAACAGGTTGATGAATTGGGAGATTTGTTTCATTCTCAAGTGACATTTACGGCGCGAAAAACTAACAGTAGAACCATTTCGGACCCCCAAAAATAATTTCGGATTGCATACAGTACGATACATCAGATGCTAACTTAGAACTTACAGCTTATGGTTACGATTTAGTTATATCTTAAGGTGTTGTGTTTATCCATTATTTTTTTTTTTTTTTTACCGAGGCAATTGCCTCGGTTACCTCAATGGATGCTATACACCTTTGGTTCTATACATGTATACTAGTCCAATTAATGTAAAGGTCTGTTTGATTTGTCATTTGGCAAATATCAAATTGTGTTGCACTCGTATATTTCATGTTGTTGTTTTTTGTTTTTTGTTTTTTTTTCAAAAATATTAATGAAGACTGTAGATTTTGTGTATTTATGTTCAACTGTATCTATATATTGTTTATATAAAGGAGAAGATGTTCTAAGTTGAAAAACCTGTACCTGATCCTATTGTCATGTTTTTGGACAATAAAATATGTTTAAACTACTCCCCTCTTGATGACTGGATGGGCAATGGCAATACATATATATTAGTTTTATTTCTGTAATTTTCCCATTTATAATTTTTTTAATCTTCCAACCGCTGTGTCAAATGTCACTGAAATATGTTAATCGTAAGTCCACATTTTTTTTTAACTATTCTCAATCTAGTTACAAAAATGTTGACTTGATTAAACAACAAAGTAGATCTATAAGTTTGCAAACTAATTTCAAGGACCTGGGACTATTATACTGACTATAATAGCCCCAGCAAGGATGTATATACGTCCTTGCTAATTACAATTTTTTTTTTTAAAAGAAAAAGAAAATTACAAAATTAAGGGTAAATACATTTGATCAGTCATTGAAATTGCTTTGTAAAGTGTCGATTTCACACAAATATGTTCCTTTTTTTTTGTTTGATCCGTTTTTACCACAGGCACTTGTTTCTATCAATGTATAATAAAAGAAGGTAGCCGACTCGGAAATATACCCCTCCGCTTCAAACACAATGTATGCCATGTTCTTCGCGATTTCGTACGCTTTCCGCGTGTCTCGCGCTTCTACGTATATTAGTCTTTCAAAATATGTCAACAAAGTTTATCTCCTTACGGTTCTCTCTCTAAAAATAGCAATCTTACCGGTAAAAAGATCATCTTTTCAAAAGTACCATCGTCTCAATAGACACAACTTCCGGTTTTCTATCATGGAGATAACAGAAAAAAAAACCGAGAAACACAAATGGACGTATAATCTTTCTCGGGTTTTTTTCATTATAACCATGTTATTTTTAAAAATGTGAATTATTTAAAGTAGGAAAGTTCTTCCAAGTTTGAGGGTAAATTATTATCAAGAATATTTTGATGTAAGTGAGACAATGCAAGCAAGAATATATTTTTTAGACTGGGTTTTATTATTTTCCAGAAAATTAATTCACTATTTTAAGAAAACCGGAAGTTGTGTCTATTGAGACGAGGGTACCTTGGAATAAATGACATTTTTACTGGTAAGATTGCTATTTTTAGAGAGAGAACCGTAAGGAGATAAACTTTGTTGACATATTTTGAAAGAATAATATATGTAGAAGCACTAGACACGCGAAAAGCGTACGAAATCGCGAAGAACATGGTATAAATTGTGTTTGAAGCGGAGGGGGTATATTTCCGAGTCGGCTACCTTCTTTTATTATACATTGAGTCGACCCCCGATTGATAGAAACAAGTGCCTGTGGTTTTTACCTGTGCATTGATTATTTATGTCATATTTTATTTCCTCAGGAATGCAGGTATAATGAGTCACTCCCAACCATATCCTAAACAGGTACATTATTAATCAGCACTGAGGTAGTGGTTATTTTTAGATATGTTTTTGTAAATGACTTTATTCATATTTAAAAAAGTTATTAAAATTTCAATCAATGTACATTACAAAGTTTCCTATATCTGTTGTGTATTTTTATTTTAATTTATTTAGGTCGAGATTAATAATTAGTATCATTATGGTGTTAATTGACGCCACTTTCAACAATATTTCAATTATATCGTGGCGGTCAGTTTATTGGTGGGGGGACCGGAGTACCCGAGAAAAACAACTGACCTGCCGTAAGTCACTGACAAACACCTGTTTGTTTCGTTAACTTATTGATTTTTATGGTCGATGATAATATACAATTAATTACCCCCTAAGATGTCAATACCAGGATATGAGGACCTCGAGACTTGGCACTCAAGGTGACCTGGCCTGACCAAGGCAAATGGCCGAGGTTAGGTCAGGTCACCGAGAGTGAACAAGTCGAGAGGTCCTCATATCCTGGTATTGGCTTCTTAGATAGTAATCAATTGTTTTATTATACCGAAATAAACTGGATAAGGCACTAAGTAAGATTGAAACATTAAGCATGTTCAGATCATTTATGTTGAAAAACAACAAACTTTTAACAAATAACAAAAAACTCGAACACTACTATAGTATTAAACGCTTCTTTACAGGAGTTCACAAACTGAATAAACGTCCGCAAGTTTGTGAGTGCATCGGCACCGTGTACACATGCATGAACTCCTGAAAAGAACCGTTTGATACTTATAATTCTTAGATTCAATATTGTAGATACAAATGTATTCTAATATGGCGTCCTTCAAACGCTTTGAGTCCAAAACCAGTGGTAAAAATATTTTATTATATGATCGAACTTTGTCTAGTTTCTAATTGGCTGAAATCAACTTGAAAAGTAATGCGTACGTGCGATGTGAACCTCAAATGAGCTAACATTAGCTCATAGGTAGTGTGGATTGTAATGTCACCCCAATTTGGGCTAAAAATAGAAATATAGATTCCAGAATTCCACGTTCCAATCAAATTTTACGTCTCTCGGCAACATTGGCTAATCAGGGGGCGTCTTTCATCCGGGGTTCCTTGACGTCATTCTCTATCAGAGAATGCCTTGACGTCTGTACATAAAAAAAATAATAAAATGGACAATGAATTGTCGTCTGCACGGTTTGCCACAGTGGACGAGGCTGAATTCAAAAGAATATTGAAAGAAAAAGATTCCAAAAAACACGCGTAGAGCAACAAATCTAGCTGTCAAAATATTCCGGACATATTTAAAAGCTAAACATATGCCGGAAACGTTTTTTCCCATGTATAATTATATAATAAAACGATCATTGACTTTGGAATAGGTTGCTACTGGGATTTATCAACCCTCAAAAAGCAATATTCACCTCGCCTTCGGTTCAGTGAATATAACTTTTTTTCAGGTTGATAAATCCCTGTAGCAACCTATATCAAAGTCAATAATTGTATAATATACCTACACCCATTGTAATTTATGACGCCATCGACAATTTATAACGATATTTTACCAATTTTTACATATTAGAATCGAAATAATTCATGGAAACCACACATGCATGAACTCCTGAAAAGAAGCGTTTAACACTTATAATTCTTCAATGTGAAGTTTGTCCCTACTTTTGTCATTTTTCATCGAGACCCTCACCATTACCACGTGATCATTACATTTCCTCACCATTACCACGACGTGATCATTACATTCCAGAGTTGTGTATCGCGGAGTAATATATCTTCAGGTAACACACCTGACAGATAAAATGGCGGTCAGTCAAAATGTGTGTGTGCATGGGAAAATCAATAAAAATAAGATTCTGGCGATAATAAGGATACTATTCAAAGGTAAGGAACATATTTTAGTCATTATTTGAAGCCACTGTCGACATAACTTTTCTCTACGCATCTTATTCGCACCTTTCTGGGAAATGGTCATGTTTTGATTAATGAAATCAGTGCACAGGGGCTTGTTACGATTTTTTTTATCACTCTACTATGTGGTTTTTTAGAGTAGTAGAGTGATAAAAAAAATCGTAACAAGCTCCTGTGATCAGTGTCAAATCGGATCATTTCTTGGATAGGAAAGTGGGAAATAATCAATATATGTGGAACTGAGGAATATGGAGATTAAATTAAAGATAAATACCAATAAACACTCCTGTTCGATGCCATGATGATAATTAATGTGAACAGCAACATACGACAGTAGCAGACGATTAATTGGGGGGGGGGGGTGAATCTTCGGGATTTTTTTTTTTATTGCTAAGTAATAGTTTTATGAAAGATATAGGCAAAATAAAATATAACTTTATTTTAATTATTAAATTGATACCAGACTGACTTTCTATCGTACGCTATAGACATTTCCGGTCAGTGTATATACTATGTCAGCCATATTGTTTTGTAAACACTGATTTCACAACAAAGTAGTTCTGGTACCTAAAAGTTCATCGAGTATTGAACAATTCAAAATCAAACAAGTGAATGTGCTCTTGTCCAATCAAAAACACGAAAACAATATACATTAATTGTATAAGAATTATATGTACTTTAATTCTATAAGAATTATTGTGATGTGTTCAGATAACAAAATCCGTCATATCCTGGTATTGACTTCTTCGACTTAGGTAGTAATCAATTGTTTTATTATACCGAAATAAACTGGATAAGGCACTAAGTATAAATTGAAACATTAAGCATGTTCAGATCTTGATACTAACAATACTATAGTCTATTCCATATTTCAATCGAAACGGGATTATTCGGTAGCCATTTTAATTTTTTCAATCGGTCAATATTTACAGGTCAGTGTAAGATCACGTGATAAATAATGACTTCTTTGGAAGATTTAGTGGTCATACCGTGGTAAATAAAATAAAATCACATGACAAAGCGTAACCAACAGAAAGCGAGTATATCCTTATTAATATTCATGAGGTATAATAATATAATTTATAAATAACCAATAAAATACATTACTAAGCTTTGAAACAAATGACCTGAAATGTGATACACCAGCATTTACTATACAGAAAATACAACAGTAGCCCTACCTCATGATAAAAGTAAAACCACCCTGAAAATACACAAACACTTTATTTCGGACGTTTCTGCTTGTACCTATTAACTCTAAACAAACCGTTTTGCCATGTACGATTTGTGATGTTAAATGATGTGTGAATGCTTACAAGAATTAATTTGATTTTTTAATAAGAAATTTAATATACACGTTCATTCTGACCTTTCATCAAAGGACATGGCCTTAAGTCACCTTTTTGCCTGGTACGTTAAACAATGTGTAATTGGTTCTTCAAAACCCCGTTATGGAACTCGCATGTTTTACCACATATAAGGCTTTAAACATCTCGCCATGCAAGAAAGTCACACCAAGTTGTAATGATTGATAATAAACACGTAAACATTCCACATTCTGACTTGTCAACCAATGAATGATGTATATACTACCATAAGAAGAGTTTGAAGATACCAAAGGGTTAATCAGAATCCGTATATCGAAGAAGAACAGACAACACAATGACCAAAAGAAAATGGACAAACAACGATCTACAAAACATACATATAAAACTAAAGATCGAGTAACACGAACCCCACTAAAAACCGGGGGTGAACTCGGGTGCTTTTAAATTTGTTTTATGTTCATTGGCTCCGTTTATGGGATGGATGTTTATGATAATTAACGCCACTTTCAAGATATTTCAGCTATATCGTGGTGAACAGTTTTATTGAAGAACCCGAAGAAAACCACCGACCTTCCACAAGTCACTGACAAACTTTATGATAAAGTTTATCACATACTGTTGTATTGAATACACCTCGACTAGAACTCACAACGTTAGTGGAGATAGATACTGATTGCACGCATAGTTAGTTGTAAATCCAACATTATGTCTTGTTAAGGAGGGGTGATCGTGGTCGTTATCGTATGGTTTTCTCATGGTACTCCAATTTCCTCCACTAATAGTATAAACATATTTTATTTGCATAAAACTAATTAAATTGACAGGCATGATACAACTGAAATATTGTTGAATGTGACGTTAAACATCATAACCCTAAACCTCCCTTGTAAAGGCATAATAAATTTATTCCAAAAAACTAATTTATTCCAAACAACAGATTTATCGTTTTTGACCTCATTTTGAAAGAACTTGATAGAGCAATTTAAAATCAGTTGAAAATTGAACATAAGATTTTTTTTTATTTATTTATTCATTGTTCCTGCTTTTATATTTAACTTTTCAATTTCTTCAAGTTGCACCCTGGGTAATCATTAACTTTCAAGGACAAACTGTTCATAGGAAATAAATGTGTTAAGATAGTACTATATAGGGAAAAGTTTGTCATTATTAAACACATAGGGTTAGGGGGTAGAGGGGTAGAGGGGTAGAGGGTTAGGGGGTAGAGGGGTAGAGTTATGGTGTATAACGCCACTTTCAACAATATTTCAGTCATATCGTGACGGCAAACAAATAGGGAAAATGCAGACTTATATTAAAAAAAAAAGAAAAAAAAAGCAAAACACAGAAAATATAGTACATGTGATATTCATTCCAATTTTCAACATGTATTTCCATATTCCAGGTTTTGCTATATTGAAGGAAGAAATTGCATGAAGAACGGTAAAAAAACATAGATCTACATGACGTCAAATGTATGCAACCCAATACGTTTAAACAAATGGATATCATGGTGAGAGAGAACAATAATGACGATGTCCATGGATAGCATGGTGAGAGTGAACAACAATGACGATGTCCATGAATAGCATGGTGAGAGAGAACAATAATGACGATGTCCACTTTGTACCAGACCACACACTACAGAGGGATTGCTACACAGCTCAAGAGTCCGTATGCCTCTTCACTGGACACATTAAACCGACCAGTCTGTAACTGCCGTTACTAACCAATACCAATTTTGTAAGTCTTTGGTTTGACTGAACGAGGCCGAACCCACGATCTACCACACTAGAGGCGAGCAAGCTAGCCATTATACCACCGAAACGGTCAAGTGTTTTCATCACAGAAAAACAAAGCAAAAATAGACATTTGTATAAAGAAATTGAAAACTTGTTCCGTATGGAGAAATATTGCCAAGTCAGCTTCTTTTCAGCACACATCAACACCATAAAATAATGTTAAATGGGTTAGGGTTATGATGTTTAACGCCACTTTCAACAATATTTTAGTTATATCATGGCTGTCAGTTTTATTGGTGGAGGAAACCGGGAAAACCACCGACCTGCCGCAAGTCACGGACTAATGATAAATTGGCGAAAGTTAGATAAAATGGCGTACCCGATATTTTATTTAGGCTATTTAACGGTCGTAAGTAGATACACTAAAGTAAGTAAGTGTACAAAAGTAATGCTCTTTATATCTGGAAACAAACAGATTAAGTGTAAAATATTGATAACGTCTCCTAGGTGTCACGATCTTAAACAAACATTACACAGACCCTGATTTTAAAAGACAGAGTAAAAACACTAATGACATCACGTACCTAATATTGTTTCAGGGGTTTTGCCTTTGTTTTTGTTTGTTTGGCTTTTCTTTTCTTTTTTTTTCTTTTTTTTTTGGCGTTTTCATTCAAACCAAAAAGATAAAGGACCTCGAAGAGCTTTAATTTCTTCCGTTTTTGTGTATTTACTATGACAGACAGCCCATGACAGACAGGATCACGTGACCGTGTCTGTCATGGATGAATTGACCATTCAGATTAAATATGGTGACCGACGACGGGAAACTACTATAGTGTCAGATTGAAAGCCATATTTACAACAATACACAAAAATAATTAAACCGCCTACCTTGCAAACTTATTTTAGTTATATTTTATCAAAATTGAAGCGTACACGAAACCAAATGACGTCCGATCTTTACGTTTTAGACTGGAAGTCTTCATATGACGTCATGTTGTTAATGTACCAAAGACGTCAACAACATTTCGCGGAATTTTAATTTGTGTGATTTTTAGACCTGTGATATGCAAGAATATATTTTTATGTTCAGTATTGCATTGAAGAATTATAATGCTTAAACGGTTCTTTTCAGGAGTTCATGCATGTGTACACAAGGTCGATGCACTCACAAACTTTACATAAACGTCCTTCTCTCCTAGCACGTGGTGATCTAGTTTCGGGGCCGAAATGTAAAAATTGTTAAAAACGAAAGAAATAGGTTCTTGCACTCGTCTCTATTGAAGATCTGGCAGTTCTTCCACTCGTGAGAAATTCTACGTCTTTTCACTTGTTCCTCTACGCTCCACTCGTGAAAAGACGGAATTTCTCACACTCGTGGAAGAAATCCCAGATCTTCAATAGAGACTCGTGTAAGAACCTATTAATCTCCGCGGCTAATCCTAACCAAATTCGGAATAAATTAGTATGGTGACTTCATTGAAGATTTGTGTATTATCGTATGTCATAATAACTTAATAAGTCCACTTTGTATAATCGGCAAAATCAACAGCATTAGTTTCACACTATTTATGTGTTAAACAATTCATTATCATGAAGTTATAAATATTAGCCTTTTAAATGTTAGACATTTTAAAGATTTGAAAATATTTCTATTGTTATGAACTGCACCCACATTGATTAGAAAGTCGGGACTATTGGCTTTAATCTGGATCTACGAGGAGTACAATTAAAAAGGACCATTTCGGCCAAATTTGGTTAAATTGACCGATAATCTTCAGAAGGCTGATCAAAGTAACTATCTTCGTATACAAACGTCGGACATACGGCCCGGTGAGGACAATAGCTCACACAGACATTGGTTGAGCTTAAAGGAATATTAGACAAGTCCAAAAATCTAATTTTAGCTTATTATATCTTGCTGCGAGAAAGACCTAATGCTAGACATTTTTCGCTATTCAATGTGTATATTTTTAAGTGTCGGCCTTGAATTTCTTTTCACAGACGCACATTTTTTAAAATTATTATTTGGTAGGTAGGACAGAGATTTAATTTTAGTTGTTTCACTACCAACTGAAAGAGAATTTTTTTTTTTTTTTTTACAATTAAACCATAAGTATGATCACCTTTGCAATCTACCTGAATTTAATTTTTAGGAGGGCCGTGATGTAAGAAAAATAATTCTGCTGCCAAAAATAGTTTGGTAATAGAAAAAAACTAACATGAAAGATGTAAAAAAAAAAAATAATAATAATTCGACCCTGCTGTTTTCCGAGAAAGACTTGCTTAAATCTGAAGAAATAATGCCGAATTTTCATGTCTTAAAAATAATGATTTTTGTTTCTTGTGTAGAATTTTTTTTGGCTCGGTGGGAGACATACCCCAGCCAACAGTTTAAGATGGTCGGTTCATGTAACATATTGGGTGTTCGATATAGGAACTACGAACGTAAGAGTAAAGTAGCATACGTTAGTCTGTCACAGAAAATAGCACCCGATAACAAACATATAATTTTAATAAGGTTGTAGTTTTTGTCGATATAAGATAACTAGCAAACAAACAATATTTTATTCGAGGCCTTACACTGTAAGCCTTACGTTTTAGTATAGCCTAACATAAGCTTACTCACAATGAAAATAATGTTACTGATCATTGTCTACGTGATTCAAATTTAAAAGATAGGTTCAAAGTAGAAGATAATATTTGCTGAAGCAAAGTGTGTAAGAGATGTAAAATTCACAAAAGCGACCATATCAACTTTTGCTTAGAGGACCATATCAACTTTTGCTTAGAGGACCATATCAACTTTTGCTTAGAGGAACTTTAAAGCGGCCATATCAACTTTTGTTTACAGGAACTTTAAAGGGACGGTATCAACTTTTGTTTAGAGGACCATATCAACTTTTGTTTAGAGGAACTTTAAAGCGACCATATCAACTATTGCTTAGAGGAACTTTAAAGCGACCATATGCACTTTTGCTTAGAGGAACTTTAAAACGACCATATCAACTTTTGTTTAGAGGACCATATCAACTTTTGTTTAGAGAACCATATCAACTTTTGTTTAGAGGAACTTTAAAGCGACGATATCAACTTTTGTTTAGAGGACCATATCAACTTTTGTTTAGAGGAACTTTAAAGCGACCATATCAATTATTGCTTAGAGGAATTTTAAAGCGACCATATCAACTTTTGTTTAGAGGACCATATCAACTTTTGCTTAGAAGAACTTTAAAGCGACCATATCAACTTTTGTTTAGAGGACCATATCAACTTTTGTTTAGAGGAACGTTAAAGCGACCATATCAACTTTGCTTAGAGGAATTTTAAAGCGACCATATCAACTTTTGCTTAGAGGAACTTTAAAGCGACCATATCAACTTTTGCTTAGAGGAACTTTAAAGCGACCATATCAACTTTTGCTTAGAGGACCATATCAACTTTTCTTTGGAGGAACTTTATAGCGACCATATCAACTTTTGCTTAGAGGACCATATCAACTTTTGCTTACAGAAACTTTAATGCGACCATATCAACTTTTGCTTAGAGGAATTTTAAAGCGACCATATCAACTTTTGTTTAGAGGACAATATCAACTTTTCTTTAGAGGAACTTTATAGCGACCATATCAACTTTTGTTTAGAGGACCATATCCACTTTTGTTTAGAGGACCATATCCACTTTGCTTAGAGGACCATATCCACTTTTGTTTAGAGGAACTTTAAAGCGACCATATCAACTTTTGCTTAGAGGCACTTTAAAGCGACCATATCAACTATTGCTTAGAGGAGCTTTAAAGCGACCATATCAGCTTTTGTTTATAGGAACATTAGGTCAGCTCGAATTGCACACTATACAAACATACATACAATACACAATAAAATATCTTTGATAACTATCATATCTATTCAGTCTAGCTGCGGAACCGTGGCTCTTATGCTATTTTTTAGTGATCTATGGTCACACAAACAGACAAAAAGACCACAAGAGCTACACTTTCGCTACTATTATGACTACACTTCCGTTACTACTATTCACTAGCACTTTGGTAGATAAACCGGTCTCTCATTTTCATCCCAGTGAAGAGTAAGTGTGCCTTCCATTATTTAACTTGGTAATATTCGTGGAATATACGTTAGCAATTTCCGCTTAGACCTTTGTTTTTTTTCAACAACATGGTACCTGCAGAATATTTGACTTTTTTGACAGGGAATATTCCAAAATAAGCAGCATTCAATTCCAATAAAATTACAAAGATAAGCAGCTTTCAATTCCAATTAAATTGAATATATGTTTTTCCCCTGTTTTTCCAATACTTTCCTAAATTATGAGTCACTTCCTTAAATGAAAGCGATGACAACGCCCCTGGAGTGGAAGGCAGTGTCATGTCTAAAACGATAACAAGGGAACATCGAAATAAAATAATCTATGTACACCTTTCACTCAAACCCCCTTCAGCTTATCAATAAATCAATTGTTTCAGGGCCCTATGTTATATAAATAGTTTGAAGGATTATAGCTTACATTACATGTTCAAATTCCATTGATTCAGTAAACAAACAAATAGCTTTCAATCAATTAAATTTACACAAATGCATGTCAATTAGTCTATTGGAATTCGGTTTGTCAAGAAACATGGAATTATCCTATGGGCATGTTTATTTTAGTCAATCATCTTTATTTCTCATAAACCATATACAAAAAATGTACAATGGTACAGAGAAGAGGGGGTATGGTGTTGAACGCCACTTTCAACAATATTTCAGTTATATCGTTGGTACAGAGAAGACACATATATATACAATAACAAACACACATTTAATATAAACATATACAACGGAGACAGGGGTGTCAGACAGCCTAGAGAACACAAGATTAGACAGGGGTGTCAGACAGCCTAGAGAACAAAAGATTTATTTATATTTCGTATAAATATACATAATTTTTTCTAAATTTTGCTTTTGATAAGCACTCGTGATTTGCTTAGATTCATTTGGTCTTTCTCGTAATTATTACAAGTAATAATGAACCTATTTCTAAAGTTTGAAAAATGTTGACATTTCATTATGCAATGGTATTCATCTCCAATAGTTATATTGGCACATTTTGATACATATTCTATTGGCAGGGTCAGTATTATTCCACCGGCCAGTTTCTACGGGTAGTTTGTGATGTGCTGTTTTACACCATTTTGATCAGTTATATTGGTGGAGGAAACCGGAGTACCCTGAGAAAACCACATATCTGTCACAAGTCACTGACAAACGTTTTCATATAAAATTGTATCGAATACACATCGCTATTCATGAGCGGGATTCAAACCCACAATTTTAGTGGTGATATGCACTGATTGCATTGGTATTTGTAAATCCAACTGCCAACAGATTACGACCACGACGACCCCCTGCTGTTTGCAAGACCTATATTTGATGCTTACAAAGCCATGTTTGATTCATGTTGATCATTATGAACGGCATCAAGTAAAACCTACCTGTCTGTCCGTCTGCCGTTTTAACATCAACTCCAATAGTATAAGACCGTCTTCCATAATCATAATCTAGCTTTTTCCCGTTTTTAACTGAGAGTTTACCAGTAGAACTTATTTCGAAAGTGTCTGTTTCATCCTGTGAAATGGACCAATGGAGAGTTTCCCCCGGCTGTGGCGAATCCAATGTAAGGATGTTGACAGTGCCTTCTGTGGCTGAAAGGGATTTGGTTCTAGTATCGCGTGTGACCCTACTATGAGGCTGTTGGTATAAGTTAACTGACTTTTGATCGAATGATTTGACAAGGCTGTCTTGACGGATAGCGACATGAGTTGGACTTTCTGATGGTTGATTACGGATGTGTAGGTCTGACTTAGAGTTATCTTCTGTCACGGATATATGAATACCAGCGTGTCCATGTGTCTCGCCATTGGAACATTGTAAGGTAAAATAGAAGGCTTTACTTTCTGTTGGCAGTGTATTATGAAGTCGTAGACCGGAAGCTTCTATTTCAAATAATTCTGAATTATCTCCGTTCAGTAAACACGAAAGTTTTGAATCAGAAAATATTGTTTTCAATCCGTCAACTAAGTATCCAGGTTGGGAAGATTGTCTAATAAATCCCCGGTATATTTGGTATCCCAATTCTAAATACTCGTTTGAATTTTGAATAAAGACACCAAACGTCCGCTTAACAGCCACGTTGTTGAAGCAATTTTTATCAGAGAATACTGTGACGATAAAATACTTTACTTCATATTGTGATAAATCAGCATCAACGACTAAATTTCCAGTTTTATCAATAGAGAATAATTTGTTGAATAGTTGATCATCCTGTGGATTTCCTTCTACTTGTAAAGCTAAACCGAAATCTGAACATCCTAGTTTTGTAATAACATGTCCGATTTGAGCATTGTTTGGGACTGTAAGTTCCAAATTGTCTTTGAATATTGTTGCGGCAAAAATAAACGAAATGTAACATAAAAACTCCGTACAATATAAAATTGCTACCTGCTTTTTAGACGCCATCTTGGATTATACTGCACTTTGATTGATCAACTCAATTTTCAAATTTTTAAATATTGTTAATATGAAAATAATAAACCGGTATTTACAAAATTTAAACAAAATCACTTCGAAAATCTTCAAATTCCCATTTTGTTCACAAAGTATATCTATCTACACATTTTGAAATGATAATATTGACAATGAATTTCATGTATTTTTTATGTGAAATAATGAAAGAATAGTGAATATTATGTGCAATATCCTAATATAACAAAAATGTCAGGCTTATTATCACTATGCAATGTTCAGTTATACAAACTTTATACTATATTTATAAAAAAAAAACGTGTGGTGTCATGTATTACCGGTGTAATCTATTTCCGGGGTATAACGGGATTTTACCCTTTGCGAGTACGAAACGTGAGGTCGTCAATCAAAGGTCATCACGTTTTGTTGACAACACAACGAGCTATCACCAACCATAACGAAATTTAAATACCTTTGTACTGAATATATTGTGTGCTCCATACTAACTCTTTGTCTGTAACCTGTGCATTCTGAATTCTCGTACTTTACCGCATGTTTTAATGGAACATTCCGATACACCTGTAATACATTCAGTTCATCTGGCAGAGGAGTTTGCATGATGTTTACTTAAACAAATTGGAACTTTACACATTTAATTAATAAAAAGCAAAAGTTATGTGGTTAAAACACTTAATGACAGTGCATTCATAGGAAAAAGTTTGGATCAGTTGACTTCGAATGTTAAGTAGCATTTGATGTTTTACCTTTTACTATCCCGGTAATACATCACACAATCATAAATGCTTTGTTGTAATCTGTTGTGTGTATGTATTATTGTTTAATCTGTTCATTTCGTCGCTCTTATTGTAATTATTGTATTGTCCTCATGTTACAATTTATATGTCTGGACGTTATTCAATAAAATCTTGAAATCTTGAAATAAAACACTATTATCTATGTGACCTGACTGATTATTATACCACTGACACTATTAAAACACGTCCTATATAGATTATGTCCGTACATCTACATTTCTTTGTATA
Source organism: Gigantidas platifrons (assembly GCA_002080005.1). Taxonomy (NCBI): domain Eukaryota; kingdom Metazoa; phylum Mollusca; class Bivalvia; order Mytilida; family Modiolidae; genus Gigantidas; species Gigantidas platifrons. The sequence goes on from MJUT01034373.1 coordinate 105,799, forward strand.
TAAAAAGAAACAACTAGAGCCTCACCTGATCCTATACCGATCACCAAAACAAACCTTAATTAGCTTTGTCTATAATGTTAATAATTATAATTCTGAAGGAGCACATACACATAAATAAACAATACATAATAATGCTTACACATGCACAATAACAACGACACAAGCAGAGCATTATATCCATATTTTTTAAATAATCTCATTTTTTTTTCAGAAACAAATATAGGGCGTTTGTCAAGATTGTTCTGTTCCTTAATATTACCAAAAGATATTACAAAAATGTAATTGTGCAAAGTACGTTGCATTATAATTTTGACTGAGACCAGCTCCTAATTATGCTCTTGCAGTTAAAATTTAAGCATGTTCTTGCTTGAAATAAATAAGGCGAGATTAGTCAATTTTATAATTTTCTATTATTAGATACGATGTGTATCTTTGTATGGAATTCAGACCAATCGGGTATATTTTAGAACGGACGCTACTCGTGGACTATTCGTGCCATGTTTTGTTCAAATTGGTCTAGTAGTTTCAGGGAAAAAAATCCTTTAATGATGTTAACATTATTTCCTTAATCTGGAGAAATCGGCAAAGTAAAAATTTTTCAAACAATTCAGAATATATGTTAAAGAACTTCTAATTATGCCCTTATAGTTGAATTTAAATCGATACTAGCTTCAAATAAACATGCTTAATTGTCCGTTTAAGAATTTTTTTATTTTTAATAAAGGCGGCCATATTGGATGGAGTTCGGACAAATCGGATACAATTTAGAATGGGGACAAAACCATTGACCATTCCTGCCAAGTTTGTTTCATATTGACCAATTGGTTTCTGATTAAAATGTAAGATGCTAACAACGGACGCCAGACAAAAAACGAAAATATCTCTATGAAAGAAAATCAATTACAGAAAGTCATGTCCATTCTAGAAATGAAATGTCTTAATCCAAGATGACCAGCATCACTTAACTCGGTCATAAAAGCTTGACATACAAAATGTACACTACACGTCCGAGAAGACATATCGCTCCACTCGGACACATTTATCCTGATTCCGAGCCAACGATATATCACACTGGAAGAGAACACGCTAATCTCTACATCACCGATGCGATTTAGTTATTACCATTTGTAATAAGCGTCGAATGGAAAAGGCAAACGATATTATTGAGCAGGAACTGCCAAATAAGAAATGGATACATCCAAACAGTTAACATTCAACTCAAGATGGTATAAAGATACCAGTCTGTTGTGGGTTCAATTTTTTTAGAGATTATTCTAATCGACCTGCATGGGTCGCTTTGATCGGTTGTTGGTTGGCTAACGTCCAGGGGGAAATATATTTCAGGACCAGAACAAGTTGAACAATATCATAAACAGATAGGACTACAACAAATGTGGAAGAGAATGGAAAAGCAGAGCAAAGACCTTTGACTGCTATTGCAAAGGTATAGAGAGTTGTGAAGGGACAAACAATTTAGTCTTTTGCATTGGCTATTGTTGCTACACTTGTTCTGCTTAGAAATCTACAAAAGCGATTATCAACGCGATTAACGTACAGGGAGCGTGCGTGATTTGGGGGGGGGGGGNTGTTTTGTTTTTGTTTTTTGCTTTTCCATTGTACTATGTATTGTCTGGCATTTGGCCTTAAGCATCGATCAATCAATCAATCAATCAATCGAGTTACGACTTCTGATTATCACTTTGGTGTCTTCTAACTGTTTTAAGCGGGTAAAGAATCCAATTATACATTTGAATAAAATTGACTTGGAGGAAAAATAACTGCGATATTGACCAATTCTATATAGATATTGAACTTCGTTGATGGCAGTACCACATCGCTGGTGTAGTGGTTATCGTGCTCGCCTCCAGTGCGGTAGATCGTGAGTTCGAGCCCCTCTCGGATCAACCCAAAGACTATACAATTGGTATTTGTTGCTTCGACACTAAGCACGCAGCATAAAGGAGAAACAACAAAGACTGTTTGACTCGGAATCTTGTTTCAGTGAGCTAGCACTATAAAAGACCAACTATGTATTGGTCTAGTACAGAGCGGACCTCTTCATCATCTCATTGAAAATTAACTTGATTTTCGCCATGATATAGCTGAAAAATTGCTGAGTTGGCATTAAATAACAATCACGCACTCCTTGATGGGCTAGAGTATCCCAGACGACGAAAAACGAGGATGGCGAGACACAAACGTTATTGTAGAAACAGAAACATAAAAATTGTAATTAAAAACAGTTAAGGAAGATATGTGTATTTTCTGTCTGCCTCCAATTGTATACCTACATATTTAAAATTTGGTTGGCATTCAAGTGAGTGATTGCTGTTAAACGCCAACTCCGCAATTTTCAGCTATATATCATTGCGAGAACAAGTTAATTTTAGATAGACATGTCGCCCCACTTGGACACAATATCCTGATTCCGAGTCAACCAGTCTTTGCTCTTTCTCCTTAATGCTGCGTGCTAAGCGGAGAAGCAACAAATACCAATTTTATAGTCTTTGGTTTGACCCGATCAGGGCTCGAACCAACGATCTACCTCACTGGAGGCGAGCACGCTAACCATTACACCGCCAATGCGATCGGTTGGCATTCAAAATTATGAAATATTTAACACACATAGAAGGTACGAGATTATAAAATGTTCGTTTCTGGTCAAAAACTAGGTAAAATTAAATTGAAAATCGAAGGTATAAATCAATGATTGTAAAATCATATAATAAAATGTTGAGTGTGAATGAGAAATGTGTCATTTAATATTTGAGATGCAATATAAGTTAACAAATTCTCGTGCATGAGAATTCGCGGGAAGACAAATTGTAAAATAACTTTAGAATGCATTATCAAAGTGATGTGGATTTATTTTAAAAGGTCGACATTTTCATGTTTACTCGAATCAAAACGTATTTGTCATTGGACATGGCATTATTCATGTTACGTACGGATCAAATAAGACTCGCATAGGTGAATATCAAGGTTGATAAAAGATGAATTCCCTTGGTTAGAAATTGGATATCTAACTTCACAGTAGAACAATAGATTAAAAAACACACAATTTAGCTACAATAGCGAATTGTTGGTGACAGTTACAATGTATATCGGCCCATTACTACAATTATACATATTTCTTCCGTTAATTTTGTTTATTTTTTAAAGTAATTTAAATTCGAAATCATTTATTTTAATAACTAGATAGCGTTGCTACTATGTGCATGCATACTGACAAATATGCTGTGGTTTGTTGCTTTCTAAACAAAACATACACCCTTTTTGCATTAGGAAGCATCCATTTTGATATGGTAGTTTGATATATAACTACCTATGCAATCAATGCCTATCACTACTAACATTGCGAGTTTGAATCCCGCCCAAGCGAGGTGTATTCGATACAACATTATGTGATAAAGTTTGTCAGTGACTTGCGGCAGGTTGATGGTTTTCTCCGGGTACTCTGGTTTCATCAACCATTAATACCGACCTACACGATATAACTGAAATATTGTTGAGAGTGGCGTAAAACGCCATACCCCCCAAATAAAATGTTTTACTCACCTGTGCGTACGACTTTATTACCCAAAAAAGACTTTCGGTACGACTTTGTTTCTTAATTTTTTCCAGATATATAACAAGATGACGGTCTATTTTTACTCCCTCCGTTTGCTTCCGTAGAACATTAATAAAGACCCCTCATTAATAGAAACATGTATTACAGACTTAATATAAAACCCTTAGGATGTTGTTAAGAAAATAAATCTTCAAATATTGACCATCAAAATATCCTTCGGACTATCGGACCTTCGGACTATTGGGCCTTCGGACTATCGGACCTTCGGACTATCGGGTCGACACCAATGATATTTACTTGTGTAGCAGGCGTTTGTGTGGTACTTTGTCGAATGCCTTTGCGAAGTTTAGAAGGATGAAGTAGACTTGTGAGCCTTTTGCCATTCTGGTTGCTATGAATTGTAGATTATCAATTGTAATTCGCATGATCTTCGTTTGTGGAATCTATGTTGTGAGTTAGTCAAGAAGGTGGTCTTAAAGTGTTTCATGATGCTATGTATAATGTATTCTAGTATTTTACATGTTGTGGATGTTAAAGACACCGGTCTGTAATTGGCTGCTATCTGGCGTTCTCTTTTCTTGAATAATGGAACGACATTTGCATATCTCCAATCTTGTGGGACTTCCTCTGTGTTGAGTGATGATTGGTATTGTATGATAAGGATCGACACTAGCGGATCAGCCGCTGCTTTTAGTATGAAAGACGGCATTGAGACTATCGATCTGGTCCCAGTGGCTTTATGACTATTCAAGTTTGTTTTTGTAATTTATGTACTCCCTTGGATTCTATTTTGATTTCATCCATTCTTGAGTAGGGACTGTATTATCTGGAAAGTTTTGAATATTCTTAATTGATTGCCTCTTGGGTTTACTACAGTGATTTTCCTACTCATTTGTATGGGGCCCGGGTCCCTTATAATTGGGAAAATTAGCACGTAAATGATGTGAATTGGGAAAAGATGGGAAGAGCAATAAATTTATTAGTTTGGATGTCCAGTAATATAATAGCGATCACAATGTACCAAGGTTAATGCCAACAGTAACA
>MJUT01034373.1:110870-126059 GCA_002080005.1 Gigantidas platifrons
TGTCGTGAGAATTCGCGTGAAGACAAATTATAAAATAACTTTAAAATGCATTATCAAAATGTTGTGGATTTATTTTGAAAGGTCGACATTTTCATGTTTACTCGAATCAAAACGTATTTGTCATTGGACATGGCATTATTCATGTTACGTACGGATCAAATAAGACTCGCATAGGTGAATATCAAGGTTGATAAAAGATGAATTCCCTTGGTTAGAAATTGGATATCTAACTTCACAGTAGAACAATAGATTAAAAAACACACAATTTAGCTACAATAGCGAATTGTTGGTGACAGTTACAATGTATATCGGCCCATTACTACAATTATACATATTTCTTCCGTTAATTTTGTTTATTTTTTAAAGTAATTTAAATTCGAAATCATTTATTTTAATAACTAGATAGCGTTGCTACTATGTGCATGCATACTGACAAATATGCTGTGGTTTGTTGCTTTCTAAACAAAACATACACCCTTTTTGCATTAGGAAGCATCCATTTTGATATGGTAGTTTGATATATAACTACCTATGCAATCAATGCCTATCACTACTAACATTGCGAGTTCGAATCCCGCCCAAGCGAGGTGTATTCGATATAACATTATGTGATAAAGTTTGTCAGTGATTTGCGGCAGGTTGATGGTTTTCTCCGGGTACTCTGGTTTCATCAACCATTAATACCGCCCGACACGATATAACTGAAATATTGTTGAGAGTGGCGTAAAACGCCATACCCCCTAAACAAAATGTTTTACTCACCTGTGCGTACGACTTTATTACCCAAAAAAGACTTTCGGTACGACTTTGTTTCTTAATTTTTTCCAGATATATAACACGATGCCGGTCTATTTTTACTCCCTCCATTTGCTTCCGTAGAACATTAATAAAGACCCCTCATTAATAGAAACATGTATTACAGACTTAATATAAAACCCTTAGGATGTTGTTAAGAAAATAAATCTTCAAATATTGACCATCAAAATATCCTTCGGACTATCGGACCTTCGGACTATTGGGACTTGGGACTGTCGGACCTTCGGACTATCAGGTCGACACCAATGATATTTACTTGTGTAGCAGGCGTTTGTGTGGTACTTTGTCGAATGCCTTTGCGAAGTTTAGAAGGATGAAGTAGACTTGTGAGCCTTTTGCCGTTCTGGTTGCTATGAATTGTAGATTATCAATTGTAATTCGCATGATCTCCTTTTGTTGACTCTATGTTGTGAGTTAGTCAAGAAGGTGGTCTTAAAGTGTTTCATGATGCTATGTATAATGTATTCTAGTATTTTACATGTTGTGGATGTTAAAGACACCGGTCTGTAATTGGCTGCTATCTGGCGTTCTCCTTTCTTGATTAATGGAACGACATTTGCATATCTCCAATCTTGTGGGACTTCCCCGGTGTTGAGTGATGATTGGTATTGTATGATAAGGATCGATACTAGCGGATCTGCCGCTGCTTTTAGTATGAAAGACGGCATTGAGACTATCGATCTGGTCCCAGTGGCTTTATGACTATTCAAAATTTTTTTTGTAATGTATGTTCTCCCTTGGATTCTATTTTGATTTCATCCATTCTTGAGTATAGGGACTGTATTATCTGGAAAGTTTTGAATATTCTTAATTGATTGCCTCTTGGGTTTACTACAGTGATTTTCCTACTCATTTGTATGGGGCCCGGGTCCCTTATAATTGGGAAAATTAGCACGTAAATGATGTGAATTGGGAAAAGATGGGAAGAGCAATAAATTTATTAGTTTGGATGTCCAGTAATAGAATAGCGATCATAATGTACCCAGGTTAATGCCAACAGTAACAACTTCTTGTGATGAGGAAGAATGACCACAAAACGGTTCACAAAACTTACATAAATACCCTTGGTGTACCACACTGGCATATATCCATGGGTATTTTTGTTAATTCTTTATTGAACTGAACACCCTGGCATGTGGTACCATGATCTCTGGAGCACAACTGTCCGAATCAGAGTGACAGTCAGACTGTGAATCATTATCAACATCACTACTATTGCACTATTTACATGTTGTTGGATGTCATTTCATTAATGAAATAAATCAAAAAAAGATTATATAATTTTATAATTATCAATATATACAGTCCGACAAAAGTTAAGCACCACCTGACTTGTTTCAATAATATCTTTTCTAATAATGAACTTATTTCAAATCGGTTTGCTGTTTTCGTTACCTATACACACATACTTACTTACCTGTGAAACAGGTTATTGATAGATTTTTATTTATTTGTATATGACAGGGTGTGTAAAGTGCCACGTGTACTTTTCAACATTTGTGTTTGCGAACGAAATCTGATTTTTTTTGTGTAGAGTTTTAGGTTTCATTTTCTATTGGTTTGGTATGGTGCGGCGAAAATTAACCATACCAGAAAGGTGGCAAGCTGTTGACATGCATAACGGTGGTTTTAGCCATAGAAGGGTGGCAGACCACTTCAGGGTTAACAATTCCATCATTGTACGACTGATGCAGCGTTTTCGTCAAACGGGGAATGTTACTGACCGTCCACGTGCAGGTAGACCTCGCAAAACGACACCGAGAGAGGACCGGCTCATATCCAGACGGGCGCGGCAACGGCCGTTCAGTACAGCTGGTGCATTTTGTGGTAATTTAGCGTTTGGAGCCACATTAGCACACGCACTGTAATCAGACGCCTTCGTCATCAGGGAATGCGAGCGCGACGACCCATAAAACGTCCACAGTTGACATTACGTCATCGCCATGCTCGATTTGACTGATCACATGATCATTTGGGGTGGACTATTCGCACATGGAGACGGGTCCACTGGTCTGATGAAAGTCGTTTTTTGTTACGCCCTACCGACGGTCGTGCAAGGGTTTGGCGTCAACGAAACACTTCATTTCAGGACAACCACATTTTGGGCACAACTGCTTTTGGGGTGGGGTGTAACTGTCTGGGGTTGTTTTTCCTTTGACTGTAAGTTGGACTTGGAATTGTACGTTCTTGATGGTAATCTGACAGGCCAAAAATACCGTGACAATGTGCTCGCTCCACGCGTAGTCCCCAATTTCGATAATCATGCGTTGGCTGACAGGCCAATGTTCATGGACGACAACGCCACATAGAGCCCAAATTGTACAACATTTTTTACAGCAAGAGGCTGATCAGACAATTCCATGGCCTGCGATGTCGCCAGACATGAACCCTATAGAGCATGTATGGGACTTTATTGGCAGAAAAATTAACCAACGCAATCCAAAATGTCGAAATATTGACGAATTAAGAACTGCTATCTTACAGGAGTTGCAACAGTTCCCCCAAGAACGGCTTAGGCGTTTTGTGCGAAGCATGACGAGGCGTGTTACAGAACTTCACAATAAACGCGGTGGATATACTCGTTATTCATTTTTATGCCTTACACATACGCACAATAGATGCATTTAAAAGTTCTTAAAATCTGAAGACTGCATTTTAATGCAATGTTAAAAACTTCCATCAAAGACAAACTGGTTTTACGTTTTTCCAGCGCCTGTTTTGAACCCCATTTTTGCAACGTCATAGTCACGTCTTTCAGGAAGATAAATACTTCGCAGATTGGTAATTTTAGAGCCCTTGGTGTAGTCTTTTAAGAAGTGTAAGAAAAATTGTGATATCTAATTTATTGTTTTAACAGTATTGATGTAAAAAAATATATCGACAACTTTAACTGGTGTAAAGCATGTTACCTTTAGTGATTTTTTAAATTACTTACCTTTAAAATATTTTAATTGTTTTTTTTTTACATTTATTTTTATTCATTCATTCATTACTTTAATTACTTTATGGTTAATTAATAAATTAAAAAATACATTTTGAGTTTAAGGTGTGTTTACACTGTGATTTTGTTCTATCAAATTCGCTTCAAACTTTACCGTTTCAAGCAAATGACATTCTAAACATGTCGTCAAACACCTTTTATTGGTCCTTCAAATATTGGAGGGAAGTTCAGTTAGATAGGTTATGGAGAATATACTCCAAATGTAGATTCTTATAAAAACAAATATGTGAGACCCGGAAGAATCGGCTTATTCCTTTAGTGCAGTTTGCTTGCCAGAATATATTTTTAGTTAAAGTTCTGAATATAAATTATGCCAGAATTGAAACAATAATACTTGTAGCATGCTTCGAAAAGCTTGATCAATTATTCATATAAATAGGTTGTTGATATTTAAAAAAATATAGTTTACTGTCAAGAGTAATAGATTTTAATTATGTAACTAAGAGAGCTAGTACGCGTATACTAGTACGATCACCATGGCCTGGTTGTAAGACGGAAGTTTTGCTTAGCAGGTGCTCGATAGTTTACAAGACAAATATAGCAATAAATTAAAATACGCAAGAACAAAACAAAGACGTTGAACCGATCATATCAGGGAATTCTCTGATCATATCAATAAGGAAGATGTCTCTTATTTCGTATATTCAGGCGACCTTCAATTATTTTATGAAATAATTGGTCGTGTAATTGTTATTTAACAGTAATTACATGATCATGATATATTGGTAACGGTATATTATAATATTAATAAGGGTGAGACAAAATACCGGCGGAGGACATTTGAGCGAAATGACAACCCAAAAGAGCGAGCAAAAAAAGTGGACATTTGAGCGAAAGAAAAACAACCCAAAAGAGCGAAATCTAAAAAACCAGATGGACATTTGAGCAAAAGAAAAATAATCCAAAAGTGCGAAATCTCCCCATTTAGTTTCCACATCCAATCTATATCGGAAACCTTCACATAAGATAGACTTGTGTCCTTTATTTGTCTCAATAACAGTTACTTCCATCTTGATATATAAAAATCGTATGAGTTGAACATTTTCTGTGTAGCTGAACAGAGTTCAGTCATAGTAAAGAAACGTTTTTGCCATTAGCAAAAATGACTATTTACCGTAAAAACCCGAGAACACATTGTATGAACTTATATATTGTTTCTGATTTCTTAAATATTTCTATTTTTTTCTTATATTTATTTATGACATTTTATATTTTAATATGATTTATTTTAATTTCATATCTGAAAATATCATAAGATATGATGAAATAAAATTCGCTCAAATGTCCTACTAAAATCTCAGGTAAATGAAAAATAGTTTTCGCTCAAATGTCCACCTGAAAAAAATTATTTTCGCTCAAATGTCCTATGCCCCAAAATACATTATTGTATTGTATTGTAATTTCAAATTTGTAAACATATATTCATTGTCTTGTAAGTCTATAAAGGATGGTTATTTTGTCTATTTTAAGAATGTAACAAAATGTAAATATATATATACACTCCAACAAAAGTTAAGCACCACCCTATATTTTTATCGATATATTTTTTTACATCAATACTGTTAAAACAATAAAATAGATATCACAATTTTCCTTACACTTCTTAAAAGACTACACCAACGGCTCTAAAATTACCAATCTACGAAGTATTTATCTTCCTGAAAGACGTGATTATGACGCAAAAATGGGGTTCAACACAGGCACTGGAAAAACGTAAAACCAGTTTGTCTTTGATGGAAGTTTTTAACATTGCATTAAAATGCAGTCTTCAGATTTTAAGAACTTTTAAATGCATCTGTTGTGCGTATGTGTAAGGCATAAAAAACAATAACGAGTATATCCACCGCGTTTATTGTGAAGTTCTGTAACACGCCTCGTCATGCTTCGTACAAGACGCCTAAGCCGTTCTTGGGGGAACTGTTGCCACTCCTGTAAGATAGCAGTTCTTAATTCGTCAATATTTCGACATTTTGGATTGCGTTGGTTAATTTTTCGGCCAATAAAGTCCCATGCATGCTCTATAGGGTTCATGTCTGGCGACATCGCAGGCCATGGAATTGTCTGAACAGCCTCTTGCTGTAAAAAATGTTGTACAATTCGGGCTCTATGTGGCCTAGCGTTGTCGTCCATGAACATTAGTCTGTCAGCCAACGCATGATTGTCGAAATGGGGGACTACGCGTGGAGCGAGCACATTGTCACGGTATTTTTGGCCTGTCAGATTACCATCAAGAATGTACAAGTCCAATTTACAGTCAAAGGAAAAACAACCCCAGACAGTTATACCCCCATCCCCAAAAGCAGTTGTGCCCAAAATGTTGTTGTCCTGAAATGAAGTGTTTAGTTGGCGCCAAACTCTTGCACGACCGTCGGTAGGGCGTAGCAAAAAACGACTTTCATCAGACCAGTGGACCCGTCTCCATGTGCGAATAGTCCACCCCAAATGATCATGTGACCTGTCAAATCGAGCATGGCGATGACGTAATGTCAACTGTGGACGTTTTATGGGTCGTCGCGCTCGCATTCCCTGATGGTGGAAGCGTCTGATTACAGTGCGTGTGCTAATGTGGCCTCCAAAAGCTAAATTACCACGAAGTGCACCAGCTGTACTGAACGGCCGTTGCCGCGCCCGTCTGGATATGAGCCGGTCCTCTCTCGACGTCGTTTTGCGAGGTCTACCTGCACGTGGACGGTCAGTAACATTCCCCGTTTTACGAAAACGCTGCATCAGTCGTACAATGATGGAATAGTTAACCCTGAAGTGGTCTACCACCCTTCTATGGCTAAAATCACCGTTATGCATGCCAACAGCTTGCCACCTTTCTGTTATGGTTAATTTTCGCCGCACCATACCAAACCAATAGAAAATGAAACTTAAAACTCTACACAAAACAAACCAGCTTTCGTTCGCAAACACAAATGTTGAAAAGTACACGTGGCACTTTACACACCCTGTCATATACAAATAAATAAAAATCGATCAATAACCAGTTTCACAGGTAAGTAAGTATGTGTGTACAGGTAACGAAAACAGCAAACCGATTTGAAATAAGTTCATTATTAGAAAAGATATTATTGAAACAAGTCAGTTGGTGCTTAACTTTTGTCGGACTGTATATATATATACCGTACGTGTACATAGTCAGCGTTTTCCTACACAGACATTAATTCGTTTTCGCATGCGCACTACGCCACCTGTTATATAGTTTTATAAGTTTTGTAACGGAAAAAAGGAAGAGGAATTCGTGGTGTAAGAGTAAAGTGTATTCTATGACACACGGGACGGGGGTCACAGTTTCCTTATTGATATTACTCCTCTGTTGGCCTATGACACCTTAAACGACGAACGCCCAATGATACACCTCTAGGACTCAGTAATATAAATCCACCCGGGTAGCGTCTCCAATATGGAGAGAATTCCTTGTTACATAAAATAAGGATATCTAGATGCTAAGTTTGGTTAATCAATATCCTGTTAATCTGGATCCTGGTGTAGTCTGAACAAAGTCTTGTTTGAGAAGTGAGACACAAAGTCGATGATAAACACTGTATTAATAAAACTGCATAGCAAATAACAGTAACACAATATACAACCAACCTCAGGCTCAACAATATAACTCCCAGGAACTTACACGTGTCAATCTCTGCACCGATCTCTCCTAATATCTCCCTCTCTCACCTTTTATATCCATCGATTTTCCTAGTAAAGCCCTACTATGAACAAAGAAATAATATGCCCTACTAGGGTTAATAAATGCTGATTCATTATATTATCAGGGTTCTAGGGCACCAGTTTAACAGGGCACTAGGGCACAACAGGGCCTATGACCTAATTACAAAGAATTCTTATGAAATACTAGTTGCCTTTAAATATTGATAATGAAATATGAATGAACCTATTGACTTTCACTAGAATAATGTAAAAATAATATCAAAATGAGTATCAAGATAATATGAAAAAACGTTACACAGCCCCCTCCTTGCACTGAATCTCCGCTGTTCATGAATTTACATACATAAAAAAATATATATGAAATGGCACCATTTTTCAATAATAAACTCCTGAGCACCTTTATGAAAAAAAAAATTGGCATGTATACGCATATAAAAACACATACACACAAAAAAAATCAAAAATATGTAAAATATTGTGCACCTGAGGAAAAGTTACTTTGACTAGACATAAAATGACTAAATTAATTATCGCATGACCCTAAGACTCCAAATTAATTTTTGGGGTCCAAGACTTAATTTTTTATTTTTTTACGGACATCCTATATTTTAATAAGGGCCTTGAAACACCGAACAAGAAAGGGAATCAAGCTCCAAAATCTTAAATAAAAAAAAAGATAAACATGAATACATACAAAAAAAAACATGATTGTCAAACATTGAATTAACTCGAAACACCAAGAATGTAGGGTTCCGAATAATTTTCACAATACTTAATTAAGGTTATTATATTCACTCAGGAAGGGGCGAATGACACCAAAATAACATCAGGGTCATAGACCAAAATTGTGAATACATGTACAATGTATATATCAACAGCAAAAAAGTAAACAATATGTACATTCATATAAAACATTTGCATAAAAATAAAAAAAATAATAAAAAAAAAACATAGATGTAAGTATGGCATGCCTTGAAATTTTTTTTCAGAACCCTTATCAGTTGTCATTCAAAAATGTTCATTTTATAATTCAGTTCAGGGTACTTCAAGCGTCATCTTCTTCTACTCCGGGTAATTCCTCCGCCATAGCCTCTCTCCTGTGTTGTGCCTGTGCGTGTCTAATAACTTCCTCTTGTATATCCCTCAGGAAGCTCATCCAGTCGATGTTATCTGGTTGATAATGGAGGGATGACTCGAATGTATGTTATCTCCGTTCTGACACGAACTCCTCACCGACAAACAACCGTGTAGTTACGAGAGTCAGAGATAGTGTCTCCACAGTTTTTTCAACGTAAACTGGAGCTTCTCGCTGGTCATTGTTATCATCTTCTTCATTGTCAGACTCACATGACACATCTATAGTTTCTTCTGTGACTTCTTCGATAACCTCTTCTGGTTCAAGCATGGGTTCCCGACCTAAGCCGGACGGCCCAGCCACTTGCCAATCATTTGGATAGATCTCTAACGGGCAAGTCGGAACTGCCGAACTCTCCAGTTTCACATCACCGTTTGTACATGTATCCAGATTGTCCTGCCTCTCATACTCTCGAGAAACGTTATTTAAACTCTCTATGAGTTCGTCAACCGTCTCATCTATTTCAATATTGTTAACCTCAACTGTCTGTTCGAAATCAAATTCTGAACTGTCGGCAAACAAATCCAGAAAGTCGGGATTAGGCACAGTTTCTACTTTAACTCCTTCTCGGGATTCAGATCCTACGGTAGTACTATCTGCCTGCCTTACTTTTCTTTTTCGGCTCCAGGTCATCTATCGATCCCATCTCCGTAGATACATTCTTCACCGTATCCCTGGCTTCTTGTTTGTTCATTTTATGTCCACATTCTAAGTGTAGCACAAGATATTCCCTCCGAAAATAATAGTTCTGATAGTTTGTCACTGGACATCTGATAAATGAAACCTCCGTGTCGTGTATCTGGTTACGATGTCTCCTTAGATTCCTCTTACTGGCATATCCTTGTTCACAATCCTCACAAATGTGCTTACGGGAACGCCTTTATCATCTTTCATCACGGCAATCACAAAATCTCTAAATTTATCTGGTAAACGTATCTCTCTTCCTTTTTTTGACCTCGTGTGTGCATTCTCTCTTTGTTTACTAATAGACTGCGCAAATTTCCCGCGCAGGGCTGGTTTACATAATTGCCGGGCTGGTGTCCGGTTATGACTCGAGCTCCTGGATTTACTCAGGCACCGGGCTTTACTCGGGCTCTGGGAAGTATCCGGGCTCAAGTGCGTGTCTGAAGTACTTGGTTCTGGTTCGGGAAGACTTCCGTCTTTTCCCTCTGTTTCATGCATATCTGTCGACTCACCTTCTCGCATATAGATTTCGCCGTCTGCACTTGCCTTTGTACCCTGAACATTGGAAAAATCTGACAAATCGGGTAATATTATTGGGATTCTTTCGTTATTTGGAAAGTTAAACCTTTTAGCCCTCTTTTTCCCTCTTTATGATTTTAAATTGTCCCCATGAATGATTACTGGAACGGACTTCTTAGAGTGTTGAATTTTGAAAATAACATCACTCAATTTGTCTATTACTACCCAAGGATCCACTAAATGTCTTGAAATCTTCAGTTTTAACCCTGGATCATTCTTTTTCTGATTCCACCAGACTAGATCTCCCTTGTCATAATTATGACGATTCGCATTTGTGTTGTATGAAAATGTCTGCCTTATTGCAGAAGCCTTCAATGTTTTCTAGCCACCTCATGGGATTCACGCAATCGATCTTCAAGTTCGCTTACATACTCAGAGACATATTTTGGCTCGTCCCTATCTTCTTCTATTTTTTCTGTAATAATTGCCAGTGGAAATGCCATTTCACGACCATATACTAATCTATACCGGCTGACACCCGTACTCTCATGTGGAGTGGAATTAAAGGCCATAATATTGAAGTCTAAATGTTGATCCCAATCTTTTTTGTACGACTGAATATATTTCGATAGCATTATCGTTTACAGTTCGATTCATCGCGCTCAATCATTCCGTCTGATCTTGGGTGAAGAGGTGTTGTCCGGGTTTTATTTATCTCCAACATTATACACATCTCTTGAAACAGTAAGATTTCATATTGCCTGCCCTGGTCGGAATGAACCTCTTGTGGACATCCATACCTCTTGATCCATGCACGAAATATAATTTCTGCAACCGTGGTAACCTGTATATCCGGCATAGCATAAGTCTCAGTAAGTTTTATAAAATAGTCCCCTACCACTAATATGTATCGATTTTTATCATCTGTAACTGGAAAAGTCCCTGCTATATCGCTGGCTATTCTTTCAAAAGGTGCACCAACTACATAGGATTGAAGTAAATAACGTTTTTTATTCACCACAAATTTCACACTGTTCAACATATTGCTTGACGGAATCCTGCATGTTTTCCCAATAAAAGGGTGACATTTTAGAATTTTCAAAGGTCTTTTTAATTCCAACATGACATGTTGTCTTCGAGTCATGCATATACCAAAGGATTGACTTTACTATCGAATTGGGAATGCAAATCTTCCATCTGCTATTTCTGACTACATTATCTTCCCAGTACATACACAAGATCCCTTCTTTTACTTCTAACGACTCCCATTTTGCCACTCAAAACTTTATCGCAATACTCTAATGACTAATATCAGTCCAATTAGGTTTTTCACCATCTGCTTTAAATTTTAGGATCTCTTTCAAAACAGGGTCGCTCCCTTGTATTTCTCGAATCGAATCTAATGTCAGATCAATTTTCGGTTTTTCAATTGGTTTCGCTGGTTTGGGTTTGTTAGGTTTCCTCCCCCTTCTTAGAGTTGACGTTTCTCCTGTAACATCTTGCCCGGACATATCTCCACGAAAAGTGGTCTTATGTGTTGGGCTTGGGATGTTACCAGCTGTCTGTTCTGCTTCCGATATTTCATCATCATCATCTGAGATGGCATCTACCGTTGGCCCTACCTTATTTTCACCTTCTTTCCTGTTTATTATTTATGATTTTGTTGGGCCAGCATAAGCATAACTCCAAGGCATCATGCATTGTTTACACACAACTCCATTGTCCGTCTTCAATCTAGACATCGCATCTGCGTTCCCGTTTCTGTTACCAGGGCGGTGCACAATTTTCACATGGAACTGGCTCAGCTGTTGTATCCATCTGTGTATTTGGCCATCGGGTTCTTTGAAATTTTGTAACCAAGTTAATGAACTATGGTCTGTTCTAAAAATAAATGTTCTCCCTAACAAACAAAGTTTAAAATATTTTGTGAAATATACAACGGCGAGCATCTCCCTCCTTGTAACGCAGTAATTGCGTTCCCGTTTGTCCAGGGTCCGACTCCGATAGGCAATCACTCGTTCTTTACCATCTTGGATTTATGACAGTACAGCACCGATTGCGTAAGCGCTGGCATCAGTGTCCAGTATGAACTGGGACCCATCTGCCCTGTGATACGCCAAAATAGGGGCTGTAGTCAATTTATCTCTGAGCTCGTAAAAAGACTTTTCACAGTCCTCTGTCCAAGCAAATTTGTGATCTTTCCTTGTCAGATCAAACAATGGTTTAGCAATCTTAGAGTAATTTTTGATAAACTTCCTATGGTAAGAGAACAATCCTAAGAAACTTCTTACCTGTGTAACTGGGTTACATGCATTAAAAGAAGAACCCCATAGAGAATAGACGAGAGGTTACGGTTGAGTTGTGTCTAATGTAAATAGAGTATTTAATTTAAATTAAAGGATACAAATATTCGTTGTTTGGGGAAAAAATCTATTTTCGTGGATAAGTAAAAAATTCGAGAAATCCCAAAGACCACAAAAATGAACCACAGAAAAATATCTTTCACGATGTCTGTCATGATTGTTGTAGTTACATGTGAATAACGTCGTACACAAACCGTTCCGGAGTACCTGAGTTCAACCCGGTTTTTAGTGGGGTTCGTGTTACTCGATCTTTAGTTTTATGTGTAATGTTTTGTAGATCGTTGTTTGTCCTTTTGTCCTTTTTCTTTCATCCATTTTGTTGTCTGTCCTTCGAATTACGGATTCTCAGTACCCCGTTGATATCTTCAAATTCTTCTATGTAACGACATCCTTTAAGATAGTGAACTATACATGAGGACAAATATTAGTGGAATACTCAATTTCGTGGTATAAAGCGACCACCGGAATGCACGAAAATTGATATGCAATGAATAATAATGAATTGACAATGCCTGAAACTACCTCTTCCCTTTATGTCATTCATGAGAGTTCGATCTTTCGGTATTTTGGCAATGTGTTGTTATTTTTTTCCTCTCTGATGTGTCTGGTCTATCTTGTTTATGGTTGTTTTTATCCCATTACTTTTGTATTTGCTTATTGTTTTGTGTTTATTTACATGAAATATATACTAGTCAACAAACGAAACGATGCAAGGGTTTGATGCTCAATATTTTTTACATTGAGAAAAAAAATCGACAAAAATCGTATAATTTATATTCATTTGGGAATAACAAATAAGGCAATATCAACAAAATTTCTCAACATCATTATCAGAACAAATCATGGACAGACAGAAATTGTCATGTAGTATGGAGGTTTGCGGAGTTCAGTAACGTGTGTGACCACCTCTTGCAGCAACGACAGCTTCGCATCTCCGACGCATAGAACCAATCAATCGTTGGATAAAGGCTTGGGGGATGTTGTTCCACTCGTGCACAAGTGCGTCACGCAGCTCCTGTAGTGTTTCCGGTGGATTTTGACGGTTGCGAACACGTCTACCGAGTTAATTCCATAAATGTTCAATTGGTGAAAGATCGGGTGATAATGCCGGCCAAGGAAGAACACGGATGTGATTCTGGTTCAGAAAGTCTTGACAAACACGAGTCACGTGACATCTTGCATTGTCATGTTGAAAGACGTGACCAAAGTTTTGCTGTTGCAGAAAGAGCAGAACGATAGGATCAAGAATATCGTCTCTGTATTTTACGGCATTCAATGTTCCTTGAACAATTTTGAGCTGAGTGCGACCATCATGACTAATTCCAACCCAGACCATAAAACTTTCACCTCCAAAATGGTCGGACTCGTACACAAGCTGGTCCGTAAAACGTTCTCCACGCCTGTGGTACACACGATAACGTCCATCTCTAATATGAAGCGAAAAAGGATGTGTTGCCAGGTGTGAAGCCTCCAACGACGGTGTACACGAGCCCAGGCTAGTCTCGCGGTCCTATGACGTTGTTTAAGGATTGGTCCTACCACTGGACGCATAGCTCATAGTCCAGATTTACGTAATCTGCTGCGAACAGTCTGACTCGAAATTCCAGGTGTTCTACGGGCAGTGTCCTTAGTAGTTTTTCATATGGTTCCGGAGGTGAATAAGGCGTAAATGTCTGTCTTGACGTTGTGACGTCATACGCGACCTGTCGCTACGGGGTGTGTCATTCATCCTACCTGTTTGTCGAAGACGAATAATTAGCCTTAAAATGGTTATTCTAGACACATTAAAGTGGTCTGCAGCGGCCTGTTGAGTCATTCCAGCCTGAACCATACCCACAGCTCGCATTGACGTTCTTGTGAAAATTCAAATTTTCAGAATGGCAGATTGTTTACTTTTGTTGACTTTCCGGGATTTTTCCGTAGCGGAACAGGATGTGATTGTTTGCTCTGTGAGGATAAAAACGTTTCACGCAAACATTGGCGTAAATGATAATAAACAATTGTTTTGGTTTTAACATAAAAATATATATTATTTTTAATTATGCATCGTTTCTTTTGTTGACTACTATATAACATCGTTATACAGTTTATATATAGGTTTCAAATAAATTATTTGTTGCAAGTGTGAAACGTGGAACAGAAATGGGGCCGATGTTCTTTTACTTTAATCAGTGTAGTGTAGTGTTGGGTAGTATCTCATGTTTATGTTTATCCATATCCTTTCATCGTATGGTAGATGGATTTACAACTACCTATGCAATCAGTGCCTATCACCACTGATGTTGTGAGTTCGAATCTCGATCAGGGCGTGGTGTACAACATTAAAAGATAAAGTTCGTCAGTGACTTGCGACATGTAGGTGATTTTCTCCGGGTCCTCCGGATTCCTCCACCAATAAAACTGACCGCCATGATATAACTGAAATATTGTTGAAAGTGGCGTTTAACACCATCAAACAAGCCAACCAAAAACACCATATCCTTTCTTACTGCTTTTTTAAAAGAACCATTTTAAAGCATATTCCATTGCACTACACCATCAATGATATATTGGTTGCACAGAAAACCTGCATAGGAATCAATAGGGCAATTCCATCTTCTAACAGTTTTGCATGCAGTGTTTATCATTTTTAAAAGCTTTAATCAAGTTTCCAGCCATTATCAGACTGTTTTAAATCATGGCATGCCATTATCTTTGTATTGTACAAGATTATTCATATTTTGCTACTAATCTATGTTTAATTCTAAACTGTGTCATTACTTCTAACGTAGAAATTAACTAATTAACTTGATTACTTTGTTGCAGCAGATTGTTGTTCCTCGGGCTTGTTTACTAGATTCCTATTTTCTACGCTATTACAAAGGCACAACGGAAGCCAAGCGTTAAAGATTAATTGCAGTTAATATGGGCAACATCAACAGATCAAAGTACTCATGACCTGTTGTTGAATTTATATATAAAGTATTGAGTGTGTGTTAGGGTTAGGGTTATGGTGTTTA